>JAQGBD010002093.1:0-11553 GCA_034698165.1 Punctoribates punctum
TGCCTTGAGATAGGATCGGAACAAAACGTTGGCTTTTATTGCTGGGTATTCTTTCTCATCGATCAAAAAGTTTTCTTTGAAGTGAGTATTGAATTATCTAGATAGTTCTTAAATTCTAACTGAATTTTAATTTGTACAGATTATCGCATTTATCACTGGATGCACAATAAAATTCACCCAGATTGTTGTTTTCAAGCAATAATTATTAAACTCAATAAATAATTGGATTAAATTATTTAATCACCTTGTTGATATTTTAAACTTAAATAAATGAGTTTCTGATAAATTATATATTTTGCCATTAAATTCATCTCTTGTTATATACGATTATGAAATCCTTGATCATTGATCGGAATAATGTTTTTAAAGAACAAAATGACTTTAATTTTTTTTTAGAATTCAGTTTTTTAGAATCGAATAATAGTTTGAGCAAGGTTACGATTTTAAAAGAAAATATGTTTACCAAAACAAGTCTCGAAATAGTTGTAGTTTAGAGAGAGTGAAGAAACCTCTCAATTCATCGCTCATTATATTACAGAATATTCTATAAAATACATTAATCTTTGACTGCAATAATGATCCCAAGCGTATCATTTTGTAATGAAATTGATCAAGGTTGAAAGATATAAATTTAAACACATATTAAGACGTTTTGAAAGTTATTTGGAATAAAAATTTGGTGTCGTTTCGTTCAAAATGGAAAATATAATAACGAAAATATTAATTTGCGAGGATTACCTCGATTATATCAGTATCTATTCATTTTACACTGGTGTTTCACTGCAGAAATATGACACAATTAAAGTTCCTAGATTATTTAATTATTCATTTGGTAAACACAGTTATATTTGTGTTATTCCTGAGTCAAACAATTTCCCTGATTTGCAATGATATACAGATAGGTATACTATTAGGGGATATGGCTTATGATATGGATTTAAAATCAGCCTGGAACACATGCCAAATAACTGGGCTAATTATAGCAATGTGTGTTCATTTTCTTCATTATTGTTATTCAATGAAAAATAAATTTCCCATGAAAAGGGAAAGCCACCAAGCTGAATTATTAACATACCCTGAGTTGGGTAAAACACCGACAATAGTAATCAAGTCATTGAAATTTATTTTGAGGCAGTTTTTTCCTGGCTTATTTGCTTCGGTGATTTTCATACGGGTCTCGTCTGGATGTAGCTTGCTTCAATTACTAACAATTGAACTTTGGTGGAGCTGTTGCTGGGGGTTAGGCGTCGTTTTGTCCGCTCATATACTTATTCTAAACGCAATTTACTTTTGTTTAATTGCTTTAAAACTCAAACTTCAGCTCCAATTAGAAAACGAAAGACTCAAACAGTTGTCGACAACACATCCCTCGCGAACTATAATCAATTGGCAGTTCTGGAGAATTATGATCCGGGTTTATAAACTTCATCGTGATATCAAAACTCAGAATGATTTTTGGTCCAAGTTGATTTTCCTACATTTGTTATTAATCTCGTTATTAAGTGCCTCGTTCATTAACATAATACTTTTTGTAAATTTGAGCCTGGTATTCAAGATATTCATGTACATTTTACTAGGTGTCTTGTTCTTATATTCAATACCGATCATTCACTCGGCTGTCATTGTAAACAAGGAGACACTGAAAAGCTATGGAATTTTGAGTAGTATTGCAGTACATAGACCAAGATCATAAATATCATTAAAATTCAGTGTCAAGGTTTGCTCAAAAATATTTCCATAATTTTAATTTTAACAATTTCACCTTGTTCAGTTATTGGGCTGCCTTGAGATAGGATCGGAACAAAACGTTGGCTTTTATTGCTGGGTATTCTTTCTCATCGATCAAAAAGTTTTCTTCGAAGTAACTATTAATTGATCTAGATAGTTCTTAAATTCTAACTGAATTTTCTTTTGTATAGATTATCGCATTTATCACTGGATGCACAATAAAATTCACCCAGATTGTTGTTTTCAATCAATAATTATTAAACTCAATAAATAATTCAATTATGAGATAAATAAAAAAGATCATTAAATGTACCTTGCCTCCAATTTATTATTTCAAAGCAGTAGATTCTTGACTTTGCTTTTCAAGACAATTGAACTTGGTTGTTGATCTTCTGTTTGCTATTTTGAATGAACCCGATTATAAACTTTTGTTTATTGCCCTTATTCTCAATTTATTTTATGGAATAATAATTGCAAAGAACAAAATGACTTTACTTATATAGAAAACAAATTGAGTTGTGCCTCTGTGATGACCAAGGTACCCGAACTCAGGAAGTATTTGGGCTATACCCCACTCTGACCATCTCTGATAAGATACACATTCTTTACAAATGAAATAAAATTTTAGGAAAAATAAATCAAATTTTAATTTATTCGAAATGTAATAAATCGTTTTTATGCTAAATCTGTTTAATTGTCCTCATCTCTAATTATGAAATCATCAAACTTAAGCTCATCAATCTTGTGCAAATGCTTTTCTAATTGATCGTGGATAACTTTTCTGTTAAATTTCAGAAAAGTCAGCATAATTTCTGAATTAATAGCTTTTCTCGATTTTAAATTCAAAATAGTTTTTGTCAGAGATTTCAGAAAATTTCAAATGATATTCGAAAATAATGGTCTCTTATCAGGAGAACTTCAAATCAATCTTGCTCAAATGATATATTTAATGATTAATGTAAACTAATTTCAGAGAAGGAATCATTAATTAGATCTTAATTTTTAGCTTTTTCTTGATTTTAAATTCAAAGTAGAATTGGTTTTTATCAGTGATATTATCAGCAAATATTAAAATTATAGCTGAACTCATGTTGAGGCAAATAAAATGATCTCTATAAAATACCTAGAACGTATTGAGAAATATCAAGATTTTCTAAGTTTTTATGCGTCGAGAACTGGTGTCAGTTATTTAGAGCCTTCGTTTGTCAGAAGGCATTGGAGTTATAATTTCAAAATTGTAAACATGGTATTTTTCCTGATCTTTTCAAGGGAATTTATATCATTGACTTTAAATGATAAAGAGCTAAGTCTGATGCTGGGTGATATCTCGTTCAACTGGGAATTTAAAATCATTTGGAACTTAATGATAATAATTTCAAGTCTGGTCGTGGCTATGATTCGTTTGGTTCATTACGTCAGCTATAAACATGGTAGTTTTCCGTTTAAATGTGCAAATGGTCAAGATGAGATTTCAAACTATGAAATCCTCTCTGAAGACAAAATTATCAAATATTTTAGGATAACCATGATTAAAACACTTCCAGCTGTCGTATTTGTTATATTCTATTAATCCTTGTTAATCCATACGTCTCTTCCTGGAATACTAACCTATCAACTTTTGTGGGCCCTATTGATGGCTATTTTCGTTAAATATATTGTTCTTAATCTTTGGTTCAATTTATTCTACTTTTGCTTAATTGCCCTCAAATTCAAACTTAGGCTCAAATTAGAAAATCAAAGACTCAGACATTTGTCGACAAAAAACTTACCGAAAGTGATAACTGAAAAACGATTTATGCGAATAATTACCCGGATATTCATAATTCATAAACAAATCAGTGATGCGAACGAATTCTGGTCAAAATGGCTGTTCATTCAACTGATATTCATGTCGGGCCTTATGTCCACATTTCTCAATCATTTGATGTTTGCTGAAACAAACTTGCTCATTTTCATTTTCCTTTTATTTATAATTTCAATATTCATTTTTTATACCTTGCTTGTTAATCTGTTCTGCGTCATGTTACACAATGAATCAAAGAAAACGTACATGGTACTCAACAATTTTGTGCGCAATACTTCCGACATCAGGCTATCACTCAAAATCCTTTTGAAAGTAAATTTTATCTTGATCATTCAAAAAATGAACTTATAATTTCCCTTTAACTAGCTCAAACTATTTTTGGAAATATTATCATCAAGATCAGTTGGGTTTTACATTTGGAATTTATATCTTTTCAATCAAAAAGTGGTTTACAAGGTGAAAAATAATCGACACACATAACTAGATAACTTATTTGAATTTTAACAATTGTATCTAGCTCACGGCATTTACAGGAGCGTTATTCATGAAAGTACTTCGATTTCTCATATTAAATGAAAGTTCACCTGCTCAATAAATTCTTCAATTCTCGACTTGGACAAAATATTTCATCTAGCTAATCCTTTTCATTGGATCTCAATTAGATTCAAGTCTCAGATAAAATATTAATAAATGTACCCTGTTTCCTATTAATTTATTCTCAACACTTGAAAAATAAATGTGTTCTTAAGACAATTAAACTTGGTCATTAATCATTGGTAATTTGAGAATTATATTTGTTCTCTATTTTAATTAAATGCATGACTTTTTCAGTTATTCTTAATTTATTTTACGGAATAAAAATTGCAAAAAATAATATGACTTTACTTATAGAGAAACTAGAGCAAGCAAGTTTAGTTGAAAAACATCTTTAAACTCTAATTTAAAAGCTTGCTAGGTTGATTTATTCTTATTGATTTGATAATTTCCTATTAGTGGCTCGATTTATTGGTTTATACTTGAAATTACTAGATCAATTTACGCAATAAGAATGAGAATTTTTATGATTGAATACCGTGGGAACAATTTCCACTCTGGCAACTGTACCAGGGATGTAAGCTTAAGGCAATGGTGGGCAGTAGTCTTCAAAAACAGTACTGGAGTTAGTGGTGAAACACAATTTGTCCAAAAATTGTTCAAAAATTGCAAGTTTAAACTCAAGTTTAAAGTTCAATAATGATTGTACTGTTTATTCGTTAAACTTAACGAGGTCATTGATCATTTATATTTCGTAAGTCAATTTAAACAATGACTTTGAATATTAATATGTTTAAGTTTGATTAATGGATCTTGATACTATTTTTTATTTTTTATCGGCTGTATCTTTGATCAAATTATTACTTTTGTAATTACTTTTGCGAAAGCAATGGAAGAACCTAGTACATTGTTCAGACTTAATATAGAGAATAATAAAATGTTCGTATCCAGAGAGTTGAAACTGATCGAGAAATACCAAGATTATATTTGCTATTACGCTTCGAGAACTGGCGTTAGTTATTTCAACCATCAGTTGGCGAATAAACATTGGATTTATAACTTCAAGATTGTAAACATGGTATATTTCATAATGTTCACAAGGGAATTTATGTCACTCAGTTTAAAAGACCAAGGTATAAGTTTGATGCTGGGTGATATCTCTTTCAATTGGGAGTTCAAAATCATTTGGAACTGGATGTTAATTATCGCTGTAGTCAGCTCTTCATTAACCCAATTGCTTCACTACTGGAATTATAAGCAAGGCAACTTTCCGATTATATCAGGGCAAATTGAAAGTTATATCTCGGGTGAGGATAAAACTATAAAATTCATCAAAATAGCGATGTTACAAATATTTCCCATTATGGCTTTTGTATTTGTCTATTTACTTTTGTCATTACATTCATCTCTGGTGGGAATACTAACCTATCAACTAGCATGGTCAGTTTTGCAGGCGATGTTCACACAGTATATGACACTCAATCTTTGGCTCAATTTATTGTACTTTTGTTTAATTGCCTTAAAATTCAAACTTCAGCTCCAATTAGAAAACCAAAGACTCAAACAGTTGTCGACAAAACACTTACCGAAAGTGATAACTGAGTGGCAATTATTGCGAATAATGACCCGGATATTCAAAATACATAAACAAATTAGTGATGCGAACAAATTCTGGTCAAAATGGCTGTTCATTCAAATGATATTCATGTCAGGAGTGATGTCCACATTCCTAACTCATATGTTTTTTGAGAAAACAAACTTGCTCATTTTCATTTTCTTCTCATTTATTATATCCGTCTTCATTAGTTATTCTTTGCTTGTTAATATTTTTTGTGTTTTGCTCAACAATGAATCAAACAAAACTTACATGATACTCAACAGTTTTGTTCTCAACACATCCAAGATCAATCTAACTTTCAAATTCATATTAAAAGTAAATTTGATCTTGCCTATACAATTGATTAATAATTGATTGTTTCCTCAATAGATAGAATTGTTCCTGCACATATTATCATCAAGATCAGTTGGGTTTTACTGTTGGAAATTCTTTCTCTTCAATCAGAAACTTGTTTATGAGGTTTGATTGAAAGTTCATTAATTTGTATATAAATTGATAATTTTGATCTAGCTCATCGCTATGACAAGTGCATTCACCATGAAACTCACCCAGGTGGTAATTTTTAAAGATCTCTAGTCAGATTTTCTATACCATGGTAATCCCTCAATTAAGGAATACTACCTTGGAAAGTTTTAGACCCTGGTATATTTAAATTCATGTAATTGTTTACTTTTTTGTGGAATTAAATGAGATTTTGAAAAACAGTAATTTTTGAAACTTTCACTAAAGTGATCCGGACATCAATCAAAAGATTATTTCAACAGATGTTCAATCATTTCATTCAAACCGTAAAATGATTTTCAGTTTCACTTCATTTGAATTATTAATAGTTTTGTTGAAAACGTTTTACAAATAAATAAAACAATAGTTCGTTAAGTGGTCTCCAAATCCATTCAATCAATTCTGGGCTGAACTCAATTACTGACTTCAATATGGAAGTGATTTCGGCTCAGAATAAATCCGGGGCCACACCGAAGTCAGAAAAGATCAATTGGCAACAGATTATGATCCTGGTACTTCTCTGTTATAGCAACTTCTGGAGCAGCTGTTGTTTTAGTCTAATCGCACCCTTTTTTCCGGAGGAGGCCGAGGCTAAGGGTCTGTCGAGTGTTTCCTTATTTAACCAAAAAATACATGATTTTGTTAATCAGGTGCCACTCCTTCACAATATGGTCTCATATTATCGGTCTATCCCTTTATGTTTTTGATAACATCCCCCCTTTTGGCCAAATATTCTGGACTTCTCAGACTCAAGACGTGGTGTTCCCTTTCAATACTTATCGAAAGCCTGTCCTATATTTTATTCGGGTTTTTAATTTGGATCTCCAATCGATGGCTATTCATAGGGCTATCCCTTGTGCTTAGAATGGTCGGGGGCAGCACATGTGCCGCTATAATGGGTTCTTCCTCGGTTATTGTTTGGCAGGTGTTTCCTAAACAGCCTGTTCTCATGTTAACTGTGGTCACTGCACACGTCCACTTGGGTGTCATATTAGGTCCGACTATTGGAGGGGCTCTCTATCAGTGGAGCGGCTTTATTATGCCCTTTGCGGTGATGGGACTGTTTCTGATGGTGGGCTCAATTTTGGTTCAGGTGCACTTTCCCCAATTTACTGATGAAAGTCAATCCAGACCTAGCATTTGGAGCTTTATGTCTGACCCAGGTGCAATTCTGGATGGTTTAACAATTGTACTAGCAACCATTATTGTTGGCTACAATACCAGTACACTAGAACCCCATCTGAGGCAATTTGAGTAAGGCCAATTCAGGCAACAATAGTATCACTGAATTTCACTAATTTACCAAGCTTATTTGAAACAATCTAGTTTGAAGCCATTCATTATCGGCTGTATTTTCATCACAACGGGAATGGCCTACGGCGCCACTGTTTTGGTTTGGGCTTATCTCTGCGACAAAGGAGTAAGGCCGTATTTAACACAAAACAAATTCAATAAATGAGCATGTTCGATTTTAAAGTGGGACCCGAGGAAGCTCTGCCTCGTTGGCAATATTTCCTATTCAGTGGGTTTCCTATTGATTGGACCACAAGTTTTCATCCCTTTAGACACGTATTTGAGTTTTGTGTCAATTGTTTGAAAAACAAAACTTAGTTTTCATTTGTCTTATAGTAAGTTATGGCTAATAATTGTGTCACTCATTGCCATTGGTTTGGGAATCACGGGAACTATGGTCACCGCTTTCGTCAGCCTTATGAATGATTCTGTCAATAGGAGAGGCCTTCCGGACACCTACTCCACATATATGGCAGTCCTTTCCTTTTATATGTTCTTCTATTCTATCGGGTAATGAATTCTGTGCCAAATCTGTCCCCATTTTCATCAGTTATTTAAAATCAATTTATTTAATTCACTTTCAGAACGATAGTCGGCTCCTCTTTAGGAGGCTTTCTGTTGGAGAAACTCGAGTATAGAAAGTCTACCTTTCCTTTGCTGATAGTGGAAGTAGTTATGGTGTGTGCGAATGGCAAATACCCTGATACTAATAATTCATATATCGATTAATTTTACTTTTTTATAGACTCTTCTATTAATGGCATATATTCTGTGCAATCGTTTATTGATTGGACGCCAAAAGAAAATGTATTTCGAGAGCAATAAGAGGGAAGACATGAAATTTTAATTTAAAATCCGTGGAAATTGATTTTCTCAACGAATTAATGCCTGGATTATACAGAACTCATCATATTTTTTACATTTATAACTTTTACATCAATAAATAAATGCACTGAACAAACACAGAATCTCATTAAAAACCTGGATCAAATATAATTGAAACTATCAGCAACTCATTTGCAATTGCCTTTTAAGGAAATGTGCCTGTTGCTTTGTTGACAGCACATTTTTGATCAAGACTAAAAGTATGCTGACTTAAAATGCAATTATAAACTTGGTTTATCATATTTTACACAATTGTTAATCAATCACTTAATTGAAAACCAATTGTGTTTTGCAATCAATCTTCAGGTTTAAAGTTATCAATGAAATCAACAAAAAAGATGAATAATTCGATTATTTTTCGGATTTAAAAATCTGTTTACTTATTGTCAATCAAATTGAGTTAAATATTGTTTTTTCTGTTTTATTGCTTTGAATATATTTTTGGTTTTTTTTGCTTGGTAACATTAATTAAAACTAGAAGAAAATTGTGCAAGAGTTTAGTTTTACCTTGATCCATGGTGTGCTCGATGTCTAGCGGACTCGAAAATGACCTGAAGTTGAGCCGAACTGGTTTAGGCTTTGATGTGATTTCAATCACTTGTGGTTCCGGTTCTTCTGTTTCCACATTATATGGGATTATCTCAAGAGTTCTCTTCGAGACCACAGCCAACGGTATTGGGTTTTGTGGTGAGCCTAGTCTTTGATGGCCCGGAGCATCACTTTTCACTTGTTGTGATCGAAATTTTTGTGCAAATCTCATGAACTGAGGAACACTTCTTTCAGTAAAAGGATGTCTGTTGTAATCAAATGAATGAAAACTTCGTTGGCTTTCAAACGAGTCCTCATTATTGGCGTAAGTGATCCCGAGGTTATTCCACCACTGATGACACTCAACCGATGCCAAGATGTAAACTATGACCATCTTGATAAAATAAGATTTAGTTTAATAGAATTTTGTCGATAAACTTGGTAATTCAATAAGTTTGGTAAAGTAAGTTAAACTGCCCTGAGCAATGTTGACTTATTTACTAAAGAAATAGATCCTGACTAGATTAATTCAATTAGTATTTGCTGAGCCATGTTTGAACAAGGCGATTCAGTTTTATAGAAGCAAACATTATGTCACGAATTACCAAGGTGGAAAGGTCAAATATAGACTTAAGCGTTAACTAGGTCATTCAGATATCAGAGTTATTTTGAAACTATTTGAGGTAGTTTTTAAAATAAAATACCCATGGCAGATAATACCTTGCTAATTAATTCTATGTTATGTTAGACCTGATTATATCCAAGTTTTACCTTGGTACTTACAGTTAATTAATTTTGGATTTTTTTTAAAACAAAAGAGAAATTTTGATTAAAAGTTTTTAATTACCGACAAATAAAAGCCAAGATTAGACATAATGTGAGCCAAGAATCGATTTTTTGGGCAAAACTTTTTCCTTTTGTTTGAACTTTCAATGCATTGAATTCATTGAAAAGTTGTTTTCATTGAACACAACTGATCGCAGTGTTGAAGCTCTTGCACATTGACTGAAACTTTTTTTGCTTGAATTTTAACTTATTGACAGACCTTTTGAAGGATGAGCTCTGTTTTGAAGTGTGAGCTCTTGGTTTTTGAAACATTTGGTTCGTAAGGGAATTGAAATCAAGTATTTTCTCGATAGGAATGCCATTCAATGGCTATCCAGAGAAGAATTTCTGCTTCAGAAACATAATAACAATAATATCTAAACAATAAGTGATTCTTGAAATGTGGGCTAAAAAATAGTTTCTTAACATTCAATCAATAAGTGTTAGGGATGTCCACCGGTTGGGCTATACAAACATCTGTGTTGGGCCCTGGGTAAATTAGTTGACGCCTGTTTTCGTGTATATATTGAACGAAATCTATTGGATTTGAGTGAATTTTATGTATTATTTTGAGTTTGAATTGTTAAGTGGGTTTGATTAGGGGGAGTGGGATAGGTATGTGGTGGCCATCCCTGCGATGAGTCAACAGTAGGGCCGTTAGGAAAAAAAGTTTCGCCCAAAATATAAAAACGTTTTTCAGTTATAATTGTGTCAAAAATTGTGTCATTTGTTTATTAAATATATTTTATTATAATTCGAAGAAAAAAAAAAATATAATAAATAAATGAATTCTTTGTCTGATTTGAAAACAGAAGAAAATATTTTTTGAATTTTTTTTATTCCTTTTTTATCGAAAATTATATGAAATTAAATTAAGTATTAAATTGTGTTTTCTTTTCATCTCTTTATCTAATCTATGAATAAAAGTGAAAATTTTATTCCAGAAGTCGGAACTTTTTGCTAATACCCAGACAATTGTCTATTAAATAGATGAAATGCTTGAGAAGTGGAATAATTACCAGGAAACTAATGATACTCCACTATCGATAAATTATGATGAGCAAGGTATTTTATTTATGTGGTTGGGAAAATATAATTTTCATTTTGAAGTCACGGGATTTGATTTTCAAAGCTTATAACCTTGTCAATTATTAGGTGATAGATTTCATTTGAAATGTTTTTTTAGCTGAGTTTTCCATCAGATAACTAATATCTGGTTTGAAATAAAAGTGACCAAGTTGGCAAAGAGTCTAGGTTGTTTGCCCTGTGAGGAGCAAGTTTATTCCCTTTGTTTATTTGATCAAGTTAATCAAGTAATCAGTAAATTCTAGAAATTTAATTGTATTAAGACTTAATTCAATTGTGACCTGATCTTGGTCGAAATATAATCTTATTATCGTAAGGAGCAGGAAAATGAGAGAGATCAGGGTCGAGACCAATTCCTTTATTAGTTCCCAGAACTATATCGTACTCATTAGTTGACTGAAGAAATCGGACCAAAGCCAGGAACAGGTTAGTAATGGCTAACCTCTCGCCAATACATACACGACGTCCCACACCGAAAGGGATGTAAGCCTTTGGTCGAGCGCTCATATATTTTCCGTCTTCTAAGAAGCGCTCGGGTCTGAACTCTTGAGTGTTTGGCCAATGCTTTCCATCAGTCAAAATAATACCCTGGTGTACGAAAACGATACAGTCTTTGGGAACCCTATGCTCTCCTATGTTGCTGTCAACTGTAACTCTATGAGGAAGTCCAGTGCACCCGACATTTCTGAGCCTCAATACTTCGGAAATGAATGCCATCACATAATGGCATCGGTTTCTGTCCGCATGAGTC
>JAQGBD010002094.1:0-11552 GCA_034698165.1 Punctoribates punctum
TCAGACAACATAACAATAATAATAAACTAATTATTAATTAAAAATATTTTAATTCAGTTAACAATTGACTTGAAGATGTCTTCGACTAAAAGATTGTGTGTTAGAAGTGATCAACAAAATAGTGATTCTTTTGATGACCGCTTCGGCGATGATTTGTGTGAAGATATTCTCCAGTATTTGTCATTTGAAGACAAACTCAGACTCGAAGGTGTGTCCCAACAGTTCCAGAGGACTGTCCTTCAGAAACAAAACCAATTAGTTTTAAATTCAGATATTCCTGAAGTTTATTCCTTTGAATCTCTTCTTTTCAAAAACTTTTCCATAGATTTGAAAGCATTTGAATTACTACTGAAGAAGTGTCCGAACATCAGATCAATTAAATTCATTGACAGTCACTTCCGTTGTGAAAACTATAATCAAATAATTGAATTAATTACAAAATATTGTAATAATTTGGTTGAATTCAAGGCTGACGTGAGTGGCATAAGTGATAACACTTTTGAAGCCTTTCAGAAGAAGTTTTGCCAACAATTGAAATGTTTTGATCAAATAGAAGGAAAGGAAAACTTGATTCGAATCAATTTCTTCCCTAATGTTGAGGAATTGATTATCGAAGACATGGATTCAGTTACCAATGAGTTAATAAGTGGACTCAATTTCAGTAAAATGAAGAAAATGAATTTACATTGTTTCAATCACAAAGACATGAGTGAAGAGCCTTTAGTATATATATTGTTGAAGAAGTTCCCAGACATTCACCACTTGGGTCTAACCCTCTATGGCTTCAAAAATGAAGAGAAAAGATTGTTTAATATCTCAAACCTAAAGGAATTGATTTCTTTGAAAATCGAAAATAGTTTTTTGTACTATCAACTATTTGTGGATCCCATTAAACAAATTGGAAATAAGTGTCAGAACCTAAACTCATTTGAATGCGATTTTCGCATAAAACAGGTCTCAGATATCAGTCAAATAATGGTTCCATTGAAGACAATTCGAAGTCTAAAGCGTTTGAATCTTGGATTTAAATGTTATTATAACGAAGAATGTGCTCAGTTTGTGACAGATATCAATCAAATTGAGTTATTTAAAGAATTTAAGGATTTTTCAAATATAACTCACTTAAGTCTGAAGTTTGGATGCAATCAGTCAATTGTTTTACATAACGAGTCGTTCCTCAAAGATATTGACATTTATTTACCGAAACTTCAATACTTGAAAATATCGAATCCATTCGTTGTGACAGAAGTCGGCGCCAAACAAATGGCAGATATTCTGAGCCGACTCTCAACACTTCAAACAATTAAATTGGAATTCAGTGACGAAAACATTTGTCGTCTAATGAAAGATGAGATCAATAAGAAGTGCAGAAAAATTCGTAAAACAGAATTAATTTATTCAGGTTTTGGTTCTGATTCTGATATTGAATTTGAATGAATGTGAAAGTGGCAGAGGTTTTACTTACTCTGAGCCCAGACTCAAGTCTAAGATATTTATTCTGTTCTTCAAATTTTCTTATATTTCGTTATTTATGTCATATTTTGTAAATAAATTTAAATTTTGATTAAAAATAAATTCTTTTAATTTTTGAAAAACTTGTCTTAATTTCAAAATTGAATTTTATATCAATCGATACTTCGTTTTGAACCCTTCCAGAGTAGGTAAGACTGTCAGGTGCTGGTCATTGCACTCGATGGACAGTACATTGAACTGGACATCGGGGTCAATGTGCTTTGAAGGGGTGAATGACCGCTTATTTCCAATTTTCCGATTTTTGTCTTTTGAATGCCTGGCCTTGAGCTCAAGGTTAACCTTGAATTCAAGGCTATTTTTGTTTACAAAAAAATGTACTTGCACATCTAATGGACTCTCCCGACACGGACTCAGTTTAAGGAATATTCCAAAAGTAGTCAAAAGGTTTGAATTAAAGTGAATTTTATTCATCAAATGGACTCAAGTCTGGAATTATCAGAGTTTGGATTAAATCACTTTATTTTGTCGACAAATAAATTAAAAAATAATTAAATTTTAAATAAATAATAAATAATTTTATGAAATGTTAACAAAATTCTTATCAAAAATGAGTTGAAATAAAACGTTATCTCAAAGACAAACCCAAAAACCCTAAGCTAAGTATCGGTTTGTTTCGCCCGTTTTGGTCGAGCCCTCGCTCTGTTCGGAGGAGACTCATCAGCTCCACCTCCTTCTTGAGTTGTGGCACTCGAGGGAAGGACAGGTTCTTTACTTTTTTCAGAGATAATGGCATTATTTTCGTGTCTTTTCATATGATTTTTATATCGGATGGGATTCGTTGAGCCGTAGTCACAATGGGGACAATTATAACGAGCCCTCCCCTCGTGTCTGTACATATGGTTTTGGAGCGAACCCTTCAAAGCGAAGGTCTTTCCACAGGCCGGCCAAACACAGGTATAAGTCTTTTCCAATGTGTGGCCATTCATGTGATTCTTCATTAGAGACGTTGTTCTGAATGTTCGTTCGCATCCATACCACTCACAGGCAACGGTGGTTAACGGCTTTCCTTTGTGGGCAGCCATATGACGTTTGAATGCCCTTGGACAATTAAATGTTTCCGAACACTCGGAACAGATATGAGGACCGCTGTGTCTCTCCATTCTGTGCTTATAGAGAGATGTCGAACTCTTAGTCTTGTAATCGCAGCCATTTTGGGGACACTCTAACCAAGGAAGGTCTTCAAAATGATCAGGGTGAACTGCTAACTGATGTCTTTTCAAAGTTTCCTCGTTTCTCAACTCTTTTCCGCAGTCGTCTATCAAACAGGAGATGCCTTTCCTCTCGGAATGAGTCAATTTATGCTTAGAAAGAGTGATACCATATGGGGCCACATAGGAACAGCCCTGAAAGTCGCACCGGTAGGTCCCCTTATGTTGGTTCATATGTATTCTCCACCTCTGTTTTGTGGTGAGCACAGCATCACAGCCCTCGCGCTCACAGGGATAGCTTGGGGCAGAGGAGTGGACGTCAGTCATATGAACTTTGAGACGACTTCTTTCGGCAAAGCCCTGTCCACATCCGGGCCAATCACAGAAGAACTTCTTTCGCTTCCGCTCTTCAATGGCAGCCGAGTTGTGGAAACACTTAATGTGTTTATTGAGTTTGTTTTGCAGTTTTGTCCGGAAATTGCAGTCACTCTCAGAGCAGGTAATCCACGGAATGTCTTCAAACAGTTCCGAATGAAGAGTCAACTGATGGTAACGAAGAATATTCTCGTCTTTGAATAGTTTGTCACAGCCTTCGACTGTGCACTTGAACTGTGGCCCGGAGTGTCTCATTCGGTGATCTCTGAGCTGTGAAACACATTCAGCGGCGAACCCACAGTCCTTCCAATCGCAGACATATTTTCCGAGATGTTTGTTATTGTGTTGATTCAGTCTGTCCTTAGTTTTGAAATATTTGCCACAGTTTTCGTGATCGCATCGGAAGGGAAGTCCTTTTTCCTGGTTATTAGCTTTTGGTTTGGGTTTATACTTAACAACAGTTCCACTCAACACTTCCTCCGTCTTTTGTTTGGGGTTTTCTCCACTTTTCGGTTCATTATTGAACTCATCTTCTGAAGAATCACTTCTTTGTTCGCCGTTTAACTCATAGTCGGAGTCATTGTCTGAGTTATCCTCAAATTGGATGACATTGTCGTCAATCTGAGCGCCGAATGAATTCTGTTTTCGTTTCCTAAAAGTTCTTAAACTTCTGACGTTTTGTATTTGTATTTGACTTCCATTTGGAACCACTTCTGGATTGTCTTCACTCGGAATCTCATTCTTCACAAAATCTTCTGTTATGGTGTTCTCTGAAGACTCACTCTTTTCATTAATTTGATTTTTAATTGGATTTTCTGATAAAACACTTAATTTTTGAGTTTTTCCTACAATTTGTTCACTGATTTCATCAACACTTCCATCGACTGTGTCTTCATTTGAATCATTAATATCGCAGTCAATACCCTCTGAATCGTTGTCTGAAACCTCATCAGCGCTCAATTGGTGACCACTTTCTGAAATAACTGGTGTTGTATTCGACTGAATGGACTCCTGAGGTGTGGATTCACTAAGAGATGATTGAGTTTGAGTCGAGATATCAATTGATTCGACACTTCTTTGCGATTCATTGTCTGAAAAATGAAATTCAATGAAAAGTTTAAATAAAACCTAATTTCAATTACTTTGTGTTTGAGTCCAGACATTAACGCTTTCGAAGACATCTTTTTGTATACTTTGTTCTGAATCTGAGGACAAAATGAATTAAATATTGAATTAATTAAATAATTACTTTGTGTTTGAGTCGAGGTTTTTATGATTTCGAGAGTAGTTTTGCTGACATTTCTCTGCAAACAGTTTCCATTCAAATCATTCAGTGATACAAAACACGACTTTTGTCCCTCTTTTAGGACTTTAATCCTATTCTTTAAATCCAAAACCTCTTCATTTGATTCAATCGTTTCGTTGATTTCATTGAAATAATGGAAATATTTTTGAAAACAGTTGGAAAGTAACTGAAATCTCAACAAATCTGTGTCTAAATAATTAATTCTTCTCTTCAATTGATTTATAACTGAATACAACTCTTCGCGACTGAAATCACTTAATTCATAAATCGATGACATTTTATATTAGTTTAGATAATAATAATTATAATTAAAAATTAGTTAAAAACAAAACTAAAATTTGATTCAAAATATGTAAACAAACGTCAAATCAAAACAAATGTTTCGACAATTCATAGAATACGTGAATAATGTGTCAAAAGTTGTTTTTAAAAGTCTGGTTGAAAAATAACTTTTTCACCTTGCTATTTAGCATGTTAATTTGAGCTCAACTATGTATTAAGGCTTTAATAATCACTTTTCTTGATTTTAATAATTATCATCAATTAAATCAATTCTATAACCGAGTAATTAATAAATGAGTTATAACGAGGTTTTACTGTAACTCGTATTCAGTTGTGTTTATATCTGTTTACAAGACATGTGTTTCACGTGGTTTTCAAACACAACATTCAAAACATTTTAATCATTGAAATCAATTTTAAATATGTCTTCGACTAAGAAATTGTGTTTAAGTACTTCTCCGGAGGAATCTCTCCATCAGTTCTTACCAACAATTAATTCAAATAATAGACAATCATTTGGTAAACGTATTTGTGATGACTTATGTGAAGAGATTTTTAAATACCTCTCATTGAAAGACAAACTCGGACTCGAAGGTGTGTCTAAACAGTTCCAGAGGACTGTCTTTCAAAAACAGTTTAAGTTAACAATAAATGCAAAGAAATACCCAAATAAGAGTGAATACGAAAGTCTTTTATTCCGAAAAAACAGAATTGCTTTGGATATATTGGAACCGCTACTGAAGAAGTGCCCAAACATCAGATCCATTGAGTATTGCTTTGATTTCGACTTCGCTTTGACTTATTGTCATAATTATAGCGAAACCATTGAACTGATTACCAAATTATGCGATAATTTGGTTGAATTGAAGTTTCCTTTGAGTGCTATAAAAGCCAAACAATTCAATGCCTTTCAGAAAAAGTTTGGCTCAAAAATAAAGAGTTTTGGAGCGAATCAGAAGAAGAAAAAAGAATTAATTCGTATGAATGGGTTCCCAAATGTGGAAGACCTGGATGTCTGTAGTCGTGATTTTGTTTCAAACATTCAATTAATCACAGAATCGGTCTATAATTTAAATGGTTTGAAGTCATTGAAAGCCACAGAACAGAGTGGCGTTCATTTCATTCAATTAATTACCGAAAAGTTTCCAAATCTCCAACGCTTGGAGTTTTCGCCCGAATATGGTCTCACCGAAGATGAATTGGCCCGGATATGGACACTGGCCTAGAGGTTGAAGAAGTTGATCCACTTGTCGCTGACCTCAAACCTGAGAGACACCGATTCATTGAAAGTGTTGTCTAACAGTTGTCCGAAACTGAAGAGCATTCACTGCTATTTGAAATTCAATCCTAAGAAGTACTCAAATATTAATCAATTTTTGGCTCCGTTTAAGGCATTCAAAGCACTCAAAAGGCTTTCCATTTACCTCTCGTCTGACTCCGGAATCAATTCCAATAAAGACTTCACATTCGAGGCCTTCAAAGACTTCCCGCTATTAACTCATCTGAAACTAGTGCTCAGTTTTGACGTAAAGGAAACGGTTCTCATCGGTATTGACACTCATTTATCTCAACTCCAATACTTGAAAATAGGAACTGCTTTCCAAACCAATAAAAAAGGAGTGACACAAATGGCTGATATTCTGAGCCGACTCTCAAGACTACAGATATTAAAACTACGATTTGGTCCGCATTTCGATTACTCAGAATTTGTGTCAAAAATCCGTAAAAATTGTCCGAAAATCAGATCATTTGAATTAAAGAATTAATTTTTAAAATTTATTGATTATTATAATTATTTTGCATTAATTTCTTTGCGAATAAATGTCTGAAAAATAAGAATCAAAAATCAAAAACAAAGTTATTATAGAAATATTTGTATTCATTTGAAAATAAACAGATTTTTGTTAACAAACTCGTTATTGATTCTGATGTCATCTTTAAGCCAAGTCTTATTTGATATACTTTGTTACTTGGTAATTTAAAACATGGTATTTAAACTTAAAACAAATCAATTTTGTGCCAAAAATAAGTAAACAAATAATGCAATTGAATGACGAAATGTGCGGCAATTGATTCACAAAATACGTAAAAACTTTGTGAGAAAACTATTCGTGATATTAAAGAATTCTCTTCAATAATTACTACATTGACCATGGTGCTTAATAGAATAGAGGGCTGTCCTTATTCCTAATGGATAAAGGAAGTAATGAAAACAAAATAAAGAGCTATTAGATTGACTGTAATTATGTTACCATGGTATCTATAACACAGATGGCCTTCAGTAGGAGTTTAAAAATCAATTTGAAAACTAAAACCTGTTTAGACTTTCACTGAGGGTTCGGCTAATTATTAGCAATAGATATCATATAAGAGTTAATCCTTGACTTCAATCTTGGGCTCAATTGATGTCAACCTTTGTTTCGTTTGATATTAAAACATGTCTTCCTCTAAGAGATTGTGTGTTAGAAGAGATCCACAAATGAGACAATCATTTGAACGCTTTGGCGATGATTTGTGTGAAGATATCCTCCAGTTTTTGCCACTCGAAGACAAACTCAGACTCGAAGGTGTGTCCCAACAGTTCCAGAGGACTGTCTTCCAAAAACAATATGAACTCATTATCAGTGCAGAGGAAGAGAAAAATAGGAGTGAATATGAAAGTCGTTTATTCAAAAAACAACGATTTCTTCTGAATATATTGGAACCGCTGCTGAAGAAGTGCCCAAACATCAGAACCATTGAATTTCGCTTTAAATATGCGGTCGATTGTCATAACTATAACGAAACCATTGAATTAATTACTAATTTGTGCCATAATTTAGTTGAATTCAAGTTTCCTTTGAGTGCTATTAATGCCAAACAATTCAATGCATTTCATAAGAAGTTTGGCTCAAAATTAATGTGTTTTGGAGGAAAACAAATCACTAAAAAGGACTTTATTCGTATGAATTCGTTTCCCAGAGTAGAGAAAGTGGACCTGTCTCTCCTTGGTAAGAATGCGCCCTTCATTTCGGAGATTAATTTCAATCGTTTGAAGTCATTGAAAGCAAATATCTTCAAAAGTAGAGAAATTGAAAAATTCAGCGAAAAGTTTCCAAGTCTTCAAAGTTTGGTCTATTTTTCACTTCTGTATGTGAATAAAAATAGCGAAGAAATGAGCAAGATAATGAATGCTGTCTGCAAATTGAGAGAATTAAAACATTTCTCAATTAATTCACAACTTGGAGACAACATCTCAATGGAAGTGTTGGCCGACAACTGTCCAAAACTGAAGTCCATTGACTGCTGTCTTCACTTCACTAATAATAATACAAATATTAGACAACTTTTGTCTACTTTTAAGTCATTTAAAGAGTTGCGAAGACTTGGAGTCCGGTTCTACTCAGGAGTTGACATGAATCAAGTCTTCACCTTCGAGGCGTTCAAAGACTTACCAAGGTTAACTCATTTGAAATTGATTATGGGCTCTAACAGGAACTTAAAAGAGTCGGTTCTCACGGGTATTGACACTCATTTACCTCATCTCCAAAATTTGGAAATTCAGAGCACATTCCAAACCGACGAAAAAGGAGTGACACAAATGGCAGATATTCTGTGCCGACTCTCAAGACTACAGACAATAAAACTAAGATTTTTTCAAAACACAAATTTCTCAGAATTGGAGACAAAATTATATGAAAAGTGTCCCAAAATCAAAACAATTGACTTAAAACACTCTTATTATTGACATTTAATTGTAATTCAATTGAAAATAAACTTGTTTTTAAGAATTACCTTGCTCTTCAAATTAATATCAGATTTTAACCAGGAATCAATTTGTTTTTTTTCTTACTTTTGATAATTTGAAACTTGGTATTTAAACTTAAATGTTGTTCAAAAAGTAAACAAAAATAAATGTAATTAAATGACGAAATGTGTTGACTCTTATGATTCACACAATACGTAAAATTTGCAAGAATTCTAACTCTAGTAAAGAATTAAGATTTTCCCCATTTTTATTAGTTAGATCAAATGGAAAGTCCATAAGAATGATGCTTAATTTTTACTATTATCAAGGTATTTGTATGAGAATGTAATGAAAATCTAAAAAAAATGTATTGTCAACACTTTATGATCACTTTTATGTTACCATGGTATTTCTAGGTCTTACCAAAGTGAAGGCCGGAAACTTAAAACCAGTTTCCAAGGCTTCGATTGAGAGAGTTTGGAGTCAACAACAATAGACATGTTATGCAACGCTATATCCCTGACCTTATTCTGAGCCCATGTTTTAAACATGTCTTCGGCTAAGAAATTATGTTTTGGTTTTCCTCAGAAGCAATCTCTCAGTCAGTTCTTACTGACAATTGATCCAAAAAGAAGACAATCATTTGAAGAACGAATTTGCGATGATTTGTGTGAAGAGATTCTTAAATACCTGTCATTGGAAGACAAACTCAGACTCGAATGTGTGTCCAAACAGTTCCAGAGGACTGTCTTTCAAAAACAATATGAATTGACAATCAGTGCAGAGAAGAGACTAAACAAAAGTGAATACGAGAGCCGTTTGTTTAAAAAGAGAAGATTTGCTTTGAATTTGTTGGAACCGCTGCTGAAGAAGTGCCCAAACATCAGATCAATTGAGTTTCGCTTCGATTATGCCGTTTTTTGTCGTAATTATGACGAAACCATTGAAATGATTACCAAATTATGCGATAATTTGGTTGAATTCAAGTTTCCTTTGAGTCCTATTAATGCCAAACAATTCAATGCATTTCACAAGAAGTTTGGCTCAAAAATCAAGAGTTTTGGAGAAAATCAAATTCAAGTAAATAAGAAGAAAAAAGAATCAATTCGTATGAATCGGTTCCCAAATCTCCAAGAACTGGATGTTTTTAGTCGTGATTTTGTTTCAAACATTCAATTAATCTCAGAATCGGTCTATAATTTCAATGGTTTGAAGTCATTGAAAGCCAGAGAACAGACTGGCGTTCATTTCATTCAATTAATAACAGAGAAGTTTCCAAATCTTAAACGCTTGGAGTTTTCGCCCGACTATGGTCTCACCGACGATCATTTAGTCCGGATATGGACACTGGCCTTCAGGTTGAAGAAGTTGACCCACTTGTCGCTGACTTCATACCTGTACCTGAGAAACACCGACTCATTTAAAGTGTTGTCTAACAGTTGTCCGAAACTGAAGAGCATTCAATGCTATTTGCAAATCAATCCTAAGAAGAACTCAAATATTAAGCTATTGTTGGATCCGTTTAAGGCATTCAAAGCACTGAAAAGACTTTCACTGATTATTTCGGTCAAAATCAATAACTTCACATTCGAGGCATTCAAAGACTTTCCCGGATTAACTCACCTTAAATTAGATTTTAGGTCCGGGTTCATCTCAAAGGGATACATTCTCACCGGTATTGACACAAATTTACCACAACTCCAATATTTGGAAATCGATAGTCTTTATAATCCCAATGAAAATATATTGAAACCAATGGCAGTTATTCTGAGCCGACTCTCAAAACTACAGACAATTAAATTTAGATTTATTGGTAAATATATTGATTGCCCAGAATTTGAAACCAAATTATTTGAAAACTGTCCCAAATTGAGAACAATTGAAATAACAAAATATTGATTCAACAAAACATCAAATTCATAGTCGATTCAAAACCAGACGAAAAGGAATCACTCAAATGGCAGTTATTCTGAGCCGACTCCCAAAACAGGGAAACTTCATCCGAATCTCAATTTAATGGAATTCAAAACAATAATTTTCTCTAAAAAGTGTCAAAACGTGTGAAAACAATTCGCTTATAACACAATTATTAATCAATAAATCATTTTTGAATTCAATTCACTGAAAATAAACTAATTTTTAGGAATCCTAAGTCTGACCTTTGAAAGTAATATCAGTTTCTAATTGAATATCATTTATCTTTTCAATTGAACTTGGTACTTTAATTTCAATCAATACATTTAATATGAATTTTTGTAATGATTTGTGAATATAAGAGGTTTTATTACATTTTTCAATATATTATTTAAAGTGAAAATTGATTATAAATTCTTCAATAAATAAAACAAATTAATAATTGAGAAATAAATTCATTAAAAGTGAGCGAAATCTCAAAACTCGTGTAAATGTTATATAAATTAAATTTAATTTATTGGAAGTTATTTATTCCTAACACTTATTCTGTTCTGACTTTTGTGAGGCCATAAGTAATGTCTCAAACCATTAGGAACTCATAACTTCTTGGAATGGGAGGAACGGACTAAGTTAGGGGTCTGTCGGTGAGCTTCAAATGTTTTTTATCAGTGTAAGGCATTCCACACTTACCGAAAGCAAATGAACTTTTGTGGGCCGACCCCTGGGTATTGACTCAAACTTTTATTATATTTGGTTTGTTTAGAATCACATTTATTTCGACGACATTTGAAATACTGAAGATCTGATCAGAGCTTCGGATGGAGTCGTCATATATAAGGTTTAATTTAAGTATTAATATTTGAATAATAAATATATAAATATATGAACTCTTTTTTAAGAGTTATAAGTTTGTACTGAAAATGAGAGGGATATCCCTAACAGTTATTCCGTGCTGACCTTTTTGTGAACTGTGCAATTCATATGTCGGTCCAAATTCTTTTGAATACCGGTTCTGAATCCACAGCCGATTACTTCACACAAATACCTATTCGTATGGAATTTGTTTCGATGGAAAGCATAGGTCTTACGGCTGTAGACGACTGTCCCACAGTCGTCAACATCGCACACCCACACTCTTCTAGACTTACCCGGTTTGCCAACCCTTGTGCTGTTGTGAGACTTTTCTAAATGTCGTTTCAAATCGGGATCAGTCGTGAATATCTTGGAACAGTGGGCACAGACCAACTTAGCGCCGGTGTGTGTCAAC
>JAQGBD010002095.1:0-11536 GCA_034698165.1 Punctoribates punctum
GGAGACGGGGGGAATGAGGAGGAGAGAAGAGAGAGAGAGAAGGGGGAGAGAGAGAAGGGGGAGAGAGAGAAGGGGGAGAGAGAGAAGGGGGAGAGAGAGAAGGGGGGAGAGATAAGGGGGAGAGGAGAAAGAGAGAGGACTCTATACAAAACAAAGTTAATTGAATCTAATGAACTAATCGTGGAAATAATTGAAACATTTTGTAATTCTTTTCAATGTAGAATAAACTTTCTACTAGCTCAACTTTTACAAAGAGAATTCAATCAATAGACTACGAAAATTAATTAATTTATTTGAATGGTTGGGAAAAAAGATTTGATGAATGAATTACTTGAACTCTAATATTAAGTGAAATGACAGCGAATTTAATTAGACGTCAATTAATAGAAAATTAATAATAAATGTCGAATACGTTGAAGACGTTTATACGACGACAACATTTGACGACATCATCAGAAGAACTGCTTTTTCTCAGAAATTATTTGATATGTTTTTGATCTGGCTTATCTCATTTGTTCAGAGTTTACTTATTGATTCTTTGCTCAAAACAAAGCTCATTACCGTTATTAACTTGGTATTAAATACTGAAAAAATGGTTCTTATCGTGAAATATTCAAATAGATAATAGAAAAAGAGTATGGCATTGGCACACCTACTCCTACTCAATGTTAATATTTAAATAAATGATCTTGGTTCTATCATTCTAATTCATGAGTTTTGATAACTGAATAATGACTCAATAGATGTGTTTAATTGAAAAACTAATTGATCGGTAAAAATATCGATTAATTAACCAAATTATGTTTGATTGACAGCCAAAACATAAGTAAATTGGGAACATGATAAAAAATGTCATTGGTTTGAGTCTTGGATATAAATATCTACCCCTTTGGTTGTCTTCAATGGAATTAATCGCAAATCAAATATCAAACAATAGGCCTATAATTGGATTTCTTCTCACGATATGAATAATTCATAAATTTTATGTCCGATAAGAATACAATACATTATTTCAATCAATTATTGATTTTATTTATCAATTCTTTTATCATTTCTGATGAATATTTACGAATTGCTCAGTCATTTCCAATCGCATGCCTTGACCCTGGCCTTCTTCAATGTGAACAAGAACTTAACCCAAGCTTAAGCTAGCTAGAATTAGCAATTGAATATGTTTCAATTAGAATTTGCCTGATCTTGGCACTTTGATCTTATTATCTTTATAAGCCAAAAACATGGATGTTTAGTCAGTGATGGCCAAGATACCCAAACATAGAGGGAGGATACCTTTTCAATTTTTCAGGGGGTGTTCGGGTATTTTGGCTATACATTGTTAATATTATTCTCTTGAATTACAAAATGGAGTAACTTAAATGACCTCATCTATATTCGATGTTTATTGAACGAATTATAATAAAATGAATGATCACGAGGAATAGTCACATTTTTTCAACAAGAATAAAAACTCAACTATTCTAACGTTTTTTGTTTGTTTTGTTAAATATTTGTTTGAAATAATTTTAATGAATATTTTTATGAAAATATTGTTTGCTTTTCAAGGAATGGGTTTAATTGTAATTCTTTGAAATAAATGGTAAATATTTGGTATTCATTAAAAAAATATCATTTTATTCATGACGTGAAGTCTGAGATTTCTATTAATTCGGGGCACTTTTAGTCCTAAATCTAAAAGAATATTCTGTCCTTTGATCCCAAGAATATTTTAATTTTATCTTTTGATAGATGAGTTTTTCGACTCGAAAAAATATATTCATGAAAATCCGATGAAATTCATATTCAAAGCACGAAATTATTTCTTATTTTGATTCAAAGGGGGAATCGTTTCGATTTAGTTTTTTTTTCTTCAGAATAGCATAATATTGTTATCCAGCAAATGATAAACAGATCTGTTTGTGGAAACAATTTTTTCATGATATATGAGACATGTTTTTCGTATAATAGAAGAAATTATGGATCAAATCAAATGATTGGATAATAATAATAAAAAGAGAGAATAATCGGAGAAAAACACTCTTTCATGGGATGGGCAGTGCTCTCCATTCTGGTCAACGTAATGGGATCACATGGTTAAAGATAATATTACAAAATCATCTATTAACTAATTGAACTCTTTCACTCTGTCCAATTAGTGGAGAGCCATGAAAAAAAGATGGCGAACTGGTCATCACTGAACTAAATGTATGTGCGCTCAAAAAATTGTGGACAGAATATTGAATGCATTGAAATATATATCAATAAATCAAATATTTATTTATCGCAACATTAAGTCCGACACGAATTGGAAACCACTCCTAAAAATGAGTTCACTTTTCCTCTGATATTATACTTAATTCAAGTTTTTTTTCGTATAAAAATCATAAATCTTATGGAATATGAGAATAATTGAAATCATTTTTGGTGTATCGCAATTGACAATAGATAATAATTCATTTAAAAAGAATGTGCAAGGCTAATCTCAATGAATATTCAAATAAGAAGCAATTTTGCTTTCTAATTTAATTTTTGATGAGGATAAAGGTTAATCATATACTGATATCTTAATTTTATGAGAAGAATGTTTCTGAACATAATTCGACTGAAGATTGGGCTGGAATTTGAGGAATACCTTGGTTATATCAGAGAATATTAATCACATAATGACATAATTTCAAGAATAATGTCAGACATGAAAAACTAGATGACATCAAAATCAAAAGACATCCGAAGAATGCTTGAATTTATTGGACGAAAATTTCATTAATAATTCGGCGGAAAAACTTTTTTTATCAAGATTACTGTCATATTTTATCAGCAATTTGTTGGAAATAAATAATTGATTTTCATTATATCTGTGATCTCTAGTGTTTCAGTAATTCTATTCCAGTAGTTACGTGAATTTCCATTGCATTTACCTTGATCATTAATAGTACGCTAGACTACCTTTTGAGTGTAATAATCAGGTGATTTAAGCAAGGGAGTCTACCATTAAAGATTTTCTGCATTAATTATGAACAATTTCAGCTCAGACAGAATTGATGCGTAGAATTATTTATATTATGGAAAATGTACAGGATGAAGTCAAAGGGCAAATCTCTACAAGATTAATTTTGTCATATACTGAATATTCTCGGATGAGTTATGCTTCTGCTTATGATTTTCTTCTAAACTTTCTTCTACGAGAACTTATTAAATATAAAATTTAGGTGATGTGAGCAATGAACAAGATTATTGAAATATTCAGAATATTTTTGAATATTATGTCACATATTGAGTGAAAATCCCGATTAGAGTCAAGAATTTTCTTACCAAACGGCCAAAACTTGACAGATATCTCGACCAAAGAGAACGGTATTGTGAAGAAGCAGAGAAGGAGATCACTGATGGCCAGGTTTATAATGAAGAGGTTCCTCGAAGTACGCATTTTTGGCTTCCGAGCGACAACAATACAGACCAATCCATTGCCGATTGTGCCGATGAATATGAGTATAGCGTAGGCGATGACCAACGATATGATACTGGTTTTGTCCAGAGCTCTGTTATTGATATACTGTTCCAACTTATCCATCAATGCTTTAAGTTTTTCTGGATCTGAAAAGATAATTACACAAGTTAACTTACTTGATTAAACATGCCCAACTTAATTATTGCAAGCTCATCTCTCTTGATTTCAGTTAATTAATAAAAAACCAATTAATGGACTTTGATTAAACCAGGATAATTTATTTGAACTTTTTTTTTACTCGGGCACACTTTATTCGATTAAAGAGAATTTCCATAATTACTTTTTTTTTATCCGGGATAAGTTTTTCTTCCGCTATTATCTCCTTTTTATTCTTCTTCTTCTTCTTCTGGTTAACAGATTTTTATGAATAACAGAATATTCTTCAGAAAAACGTATTCTTTATTTTAACTCTTTTTATTCAAAAAATAAGATTTAAAGCAAAAAGTTTAAGAATATGTCGGATGAGTTATAGTTCACTAATTTTCAAGTAATGAATAGCTTGTGATATACTCAAAGAGAACTGAAGAGGGAATATCGCACTCAAAAGGAACGGATCTTTTGAATGTGCGCTCACTTATAGCTAATATACATATAATATAAGACAAATATAATAGTCAGACAAAAGTTGTTTAATTAGTTGAATGGCTTTTATTGAATGAATGCTTTGTTTTCTCATATATTTTCTCAGCTCTAATAGACAGCCAATCCTATTGGACGGACTAAAATAGCCGCCTAACCTAGATCAATGGAGAGAACTTGTTAGTTAAGCTCTCTCGGGATATGTCCTTTCGAGCAAAATATTTGTCTATTGGACACAAATTACCGAAAAAACACTGAGGAGTTCCGTCCGTTTCATTTGCAAACATTAGATTCATTCATCTTTTGTAAGAATCACGGATTTTATTAATTGAAATGCTTAACACCATGGACAATCATTGGACAATAGATAATCCATTGAAGATCTCCCAAAAGGTCTATCAAATGATTGGCGAGGGGTCAGCAATAGGACAGAAAACTCATTAAGATCAAGTGGAGCACTATCTTAAAGATAATTTCCAGTCTAATGAATCCAGGAAATAGAAGCCAACTGTGCTCAGGGCAGTTTGCTTTTCTCTTTGACATCTTGAGATTACTCGAAATTTATAAGGAATTGCTATGATATTCAATTCACGAGAGGAAAGCCATAAATAGCAAGAGTATAGAAGCATAACAAGAAAAATCTTCAACAACCTTGATAAGTTTGATGAGGGGTTAGAATTAGTCAATTGTTTTTATCAACTTTTCTCAGGATATATGCCTCAAAACTATTGAATTTAACATGACAACATAACAAGATGTTTGTGAGTAATAAATGTTATTTATCTATTTGTTTTATGTATTGAATAAACTATCATGGTTATCTTATCAATAAAATTCTCGAAACCTTCAAACATTAAAAATTTATATTCATTTTTGATGAAATGTTTTCTTTAGAGCTCAAAATCTTTTTTTCCTCTGAATATAGATAAATATACTATAGATAAGAATTACCTTGCTCCTCAGGATATGTGGCATTTATAATTGTCATTGTAGGCGCTGTTTCGCACATTAACCAGGATTTTGACTGAAGTTGTTTTCTAGCGTTTACTCGATTCAAAACAATAGTAAAATCAGTTGCAAACCAAAGACAGTATTTTTGACCATATTTTGAGAGACAAGTCGTTGAGAGGAAGACCTCAAACCGTTTCTGATTTCTATATGAAAAGTGAGATAAAATAAGTTTAGTTTATTATTATTATATGTTATATAAGTGTTGTTATCATCTGTTTATTTGAGAAAATCATTCACTGTTTTCATTTGAAAGTTTAGTTTTATTGCACTTTTAAATTGAAATCGAAAATTCATTTATGATTTTTGGGAAAATATTTGAAGACTACACTCGACTCCCGATAAAAGTCAATATTTTTCTTATCGATAAAATCTTTAATTAATTTTTTTTCATGAGTTTTAAGGGAAAGAATTGATTGAATTCTTTAAACTCGTTCGCAATCCTGTGAATAGTAAATATTTCGCGAGAAGTGAGGAAATCCTCAGGAAAGACATGCTTGGTAATTAGTATTCCTGTGTGAATTTCCCACCATTTACACAATATTGAGTAAACAAGTTAATTGCAATTTTTGTTTTAAACTTGGAATTTGATTACAAAATTTAAATATTATAAAATAAAAACAATATTTACATTATGTCAGTTGAGTTTACAGTACGAATTACCACGAGGGAAATCAATCAGAATCCAAGATAAATAAAAGACATTAACAAACATTAAAAACAAAATATCCGCACAAATGGATATTTATTATTATTATTATTATTATTATTTGTTTCGTAATTCGACAAAAACTTTGCAATATTTCTGGAAATTTGATTTATTTTTTCGTTCATTTATCAAATGAATAATAAGTTTTTTCAATGACAAAACTAGTGAGAAAATTTGAATTATGATCAATGATCTTGGTCTAAGCAAACAGCTTTTCATTTGAACAGTCATCGAGACTCTGTCTGAAAGATAAAGTGAGCGAAACCTTTGCGAGCGCTTAGAGTGAAGGCAACGTTGAAAACCATAGAAACATGATATCCAACTGAGAGTCGGTACAGTCGGATACCGAATGAGCATGCAACTCTAATCTCATTTCTATGCACTGTTTTATAAGAATTTCATATTTTACTGCTTTATTGGGATTACTTAAAATGTAATGAAATAGAGAAACAACCGAGATCAATCATATTTAATACTAGGGATACTAATCTAATTATATGCTTGCTCATCTTATAGTTCAAATTCATTTTGGTTACAAAATTCAATCATTTCTGTAGAGAAATATATGAAAAGATAAAAATCTAATTTAGAGCACAAAATGTGATTCCTTTTCATATATTAGTTAACAGTTTTGTTTTAATTTCGACTTTTATTTCCCAACAAATCCCTAATTAACATGACTTAGAATATTACTGATTATAATTATATTCAATTTGATTAACTCTTTATTCAAATGAGCAAGATAAACCCCAAAACAACTCTAATGTTATTAATTATTCCTGTTTTTAATTATTTCTAAATAAAAACTATAATTATTTGAACTTAAAGTTTATTGGTTTCCATCGGGAGAAGTGATCAAGGGTGTTTTTGAACTCCATATTTGATTAAGGAATAAGGTTTATTATCCTATCAAATACACCAATCACTGGCCTGAATTCTTCAAGTTCGTTTACCTAGTATATTTTACAAGTGGTAAATCATTATAGAGATAAGATTTATCAATGTTTTGATTCAAGAAATAATGTTTTACTACTTTTTTGATAAGATTTACCGAAAGGTTAAGTACTTTTACGAGTAAATTCCTGTTGTTGAAGACTCAATTACCTAGAAGATTCTATAAACCACTGAAGTACTCAATTCTATAAAAACATTTCATAAATTTTTACAAATGAATAGTTATTTGATTTGAAATTATTGGTCTTTTCAGACCTTTCAGACTTCAATGCGTGGGTTTTCTCATATAAATGATGAATTGAAAGACCATGATAAGATTGATATTTGAAATAATGAATATAGTTCTAATCAACAAGGGAAATTTGAAAATTCCATTAATATTTTTTTCATTAAATGAAAACAAAATGTAAACTATTTTAATGTGAAATTCATTTCTTCAGTTATGGAGTCAACTGAAGATATTTTCTCAAAATTTTATTCCATTTGAGAAAATCTTTTTAAAAAACTAATGTTATGTGAATTTTTTTAAAAATTGATGAAAAATTCAAAAATGCTAAAGTAACCATGTAACTTATCAATGATAAGTTATCATGTAACTCAATCTTTGCTTTTTAAATTCATGTTTTAAATTATAGCGAAAGTGAGCATGGAAGTGGGAGCTCCCAAGTATTATAGGAGCAAAGTGCTTCATTTTTAATTACTGTCTTGAAAAAAATGAGTAAGGGCAATCATTGCTTGGTTCAAAACAAATATTGTTCAATATTAATTTTTCAAAACTGAGAAGTATTTGCCGATCGTTGTTGTGTCTGTCCTGAAGCTAATAATAAACTTGGTAATCAAATACAGTGATTGGAATTTAATCTTTAATCACTTACACAGACTTCGGAAAATTTCATATCCTGGAAGAGTTCTCAAAATAAATATGGTAGTTAAGTTAACTTCTCTATGAAAAAGAGTATTTATTCGAAGTAAATATCTATCAAGGTTAATTGTCAACACAAGTATTTGGGAACAATATTCCTCTATTGACTTCTAAACAAATATTGAAATCATTTCAATTATCATGTGTTCAACGTTTCTATTATATCGAGAAATCGTTTGAAAGCCTTTCCTTAAGCCACCCTCTCTTCTAATCAGTGATGGTCAACATACCACACCTTATGAGGTGTCCCCCGGAGAAATTTATCAGAGGAGAGAGTAAAGGGGTCGGCTCAAAAAGGCTTTTGTTAGACCCACTTTTTCCTAACCCTTACAAACGTAGGAGAAATGTGTCAAGTGTTGTAACCTCGGTTGTAACCATTAGGTGCCAATCCGGTTAGAAAGGCACCGGATCAAAAAACCTATTTTTGTTATACCTCCTTGGCCATCTATCATTCGGAGCATAATTGCGTCTAACCATGAGTTCCTTGATTAGAATTTGGCTTTAATTCATTTTCTTATCCGCTGATTATTCTATACTATAATTAAGTTATAATAAGATTTCGTAACTTAGTGTTTGTGTTTGACATAAAAAGAAAACCAGAATCGAATCCAATATAATCTAGTACAAATCAATTCTTAATCTTTTCCTTCTAAAATCTATTAGTGAACTTTAACATTAAACATTTATTGAACATTATATACTTATTTGGGCATGATCAAACTAATCAATCATGTTTTAATGAATAATATTATATAATTTCAGTTTCGAAATCACATTTAGGAAATGGATTGAGCAAGTTTATGGCCAAACATTCAATTAATAAGATAAATTATAAACTACTGAACATAACATCAAAATCAATTGGCAAAGAAATTATTGTTTTTTAAGGGGATATCAGAGTTGACAAGTTTTCAACCAAATGTTAATTTATCTTGCTCATTGGATCTTGCTAAGAATGAAATAATCTCATGGTTGACACTCTGCTGGTCACCACTGAAACGGCTTTTTGTCCACTTTTTTGTTATATGTATTGTATTTCTAATCAGAATTCTGTGACAAAAATGAATACAATTTTCAGTTATTGTGTTTATTCGTTCGCGTAATTGATTCACAAAACAACACAATAGAAAGCAAAGGAACGACACATAAATTTATTGAATTATTAAACAACTCATTGAGGAAATAACAATGATCAGGGTTATTTTGATTGTTAATGAATTCGGTATCGATCTCTAATTTCCATTCTTATTAGCCGAACAATAAAGAAAAATGTGAATAGCTTGGTAAAAAAAATAATTCTTGAACACTGCATTATATATTTGAACTTGAATAAATTCCTGATTATTCTGTTGAAACACTGTTGACAGTAATGAAAGCAACTATGACAAATTAGCATTACTCTAAAATACACGAATTTTCAAACATTAAAATATTCCAAACATGTTCTTGCAACTGAAAAAATTAAAATAAAAGCATTTTTTGCAGGATAAATAAGCCATGTTACTGAATAAACAGTGAGTAGATTGATATTAGAGAATTTGCAATGCAAATAATGTATTGTGCAAGAATACTCTCACTTCTATCCATTGGTAAACATTTCTTATAAAATTTCGAAACAAAAGGTATTAAAAGTGAAAAATAAATATTTATGAAAAAATGTTTGGATATTTTTTTTTCAAATAATTCCTTATTTCCTTAATTCAAGAGTTGTGTTGGCCCTGAAACTTATTCTTAATAAATTCACTACTGAAATGATCAAGCTCTAACTACTGTTTATAAATAACAATTCATTATCTTAGTTATTTAGCTTCAGTGTTCACTCCTTCTATTGAACTTAACAAAGTATTTTTCTATTTGTTTTCCAGATAGTTCACAAGGATTGGTCACCTTGCTCAGCATTAAATTATAGTCTAGGAAGACATCTGAATGACCTAGAAAATAGAGAATATAATCTTTGCTGTTGACAGATATGACACAACTATTAAATAAAACGAATTTCGTTATATATTATTAATATTTGCGTTACTTTTATTGCTTTTATTATATTCTAATTGTATTTAAAACTTATGATCGAAGCCCTAATTGAGATAAATATTACAAAAGGCATAACAGAAGCCATACATTCGTTCTCACTATAAGGATGTCCAGAGAATACTCAAAGTAATCGTAAACTTATTCATAGATGAGGGATCCCCCAACGGGGGACATGGCTTTTACCCCCCTTATGTACAAAATTTGGGATTTGGTCTCCGCTAGAGTCGAAGAAAATTTTAGAAAGATGGCCGCGGTTCGCCATTTTTTGGGAATTTAGCTGAAAAGGCAAACGGCCACAATTTTGTTTGACCTTTCCCCAGACAAGAGGTCATTTTGGCCTCCCCCTATGGCCCCCCTAGTGTATCGGACCTCGGGAACCCTGGTCATAGATCAAACGTAATTTCAACTAGTACATTTCTCTCTCACATAAGAAGCGATTTGAAAAGGAATCTTCTGGAACGATCAAATGATCTGTTTTTGATCTGGAAAAGCATGGAAAAAGCAACTTGATACAGCATTTTCCATAGAAGCCACCTTGTTATTAGTGTATTTATTATCATATTTGTATGAACATGGAACGTTAATCATGTTTTCCAGTCTTCTCTAATTGAACGACTGAAATGTAATTCAAATATCTAATAAATGATCAAGTTACTTTAGAAAACAATTCTGTACCACTCAGTGATCCCTATCAACGGATACTGTTTTGAATGATTCCTATTTTGACATTAAATTCATAGTTTATTTTGACGAATATCTAAAAAAACAAATAGTAGTGAGGCGTCTAAGTTATGGAATAATGATTCACGACATTAAAATTGCACCAGGACCAGTTATTCTGGCAGAGGTGTTATGTCCAGATCTGGTCCACTTGTATCGGATCCGATGCGGTTGTGTGAGAGAACCTAAACGACTAGTTTGGGCGCTAACTAAAGCATCTAGCCTAATGTGGCTCTTCCTAACACTGGTAGTGCTGACCGGCAACGCAGCCCTTTATCACAACCGATGGACCATCTGTTCGATGCCAATGAAGAAAATATCGGCAACAGTTATGAACTGGGAAAACGAATGCCTCAGAATAAAGGAGGAAAGGGTGGTATTGCCGGCTGTTATGCGTCAGAAACTACTCTCTCCTCTTATATATCAGATTGGGATCATCTCAATGTTCACTTTTTTCACCTATTATTCTGTGCTTACAGACAACCCCTATCTGTCACATATGTGTGGCTACGCATTGGCTATACTCTGGCTATTAGACATCTACCAGAACCTGCCGGTGCTCTTCTTAATGGAACCGGTTCTTTATATAATGGCACTTATATTCCAATTCATTGGCGTTATTACAATATTTGTGTTCTGCGGAACACTTCACTCAAGGTTTCACATCCGGCGCTTATATTTCTATCCTTTCGCTACTTAAGGTGACCCCCACTCAGCCATAAGTACCGAAAGTGTCAAATATTTTCGATAATTGATAACAATTTTCAACTACTCTTATGAATACTTATTTCAAAAACTAATTATTGAGGCACTCATGACAATTATATTTCAATTGTTCTTGTTCAAAATTGTTATACAGATGTACATTAACCACATTTAAGTGTTTAAACCAAATTGATTACACCTTGAACATTCACAAAAAATCTGACATTTGACTAAAAATTGAATTGAGCACTAAATTATACATGGTAGCTAACTACTTAGTAAATGACTTTACAAATTTATTTTTAAAATTACCCAGTATACATTCGTTGAACTCACGAATGTTATTATGTATCGAATTACATACTTAGAAATCTTTTCAAATGATTCTGGATTTTACTGAAAT
>JAQGBD010002096.1:0-11520 GCA_034698165.1 Punctoribates punctum
ATTTATTGAAACTATGATTTACTATAAACTCAAATGGGTTATCGTCGTCTTCATATCCTTCACTGAAGTATTTTTTTGTAATGATATTATAATTTTATTTTTTAATTAGTTTGAGTAATATTTTTTGATTTAATTTATTATTAGGTAAATATTGGAATGAATTTTAGGAAAATTCTGTTCTTGGCCACAGTGATAGTCTCTGTGGCAACAGCTCAGGATTATTACGATTATTATGGGGACGACCGTCGACCAGTACGTTCCCCGATGTATAACAGAGAAAGAAATTTCCAAAAAAGCCGGTATTTTCGTAAAAGAAGACACTTTCCGCGATTCTACACTCCAACGCACTGTTCCCATTGCTTTTGAATATCCAAGCTCCTTCTCTGCCCAGGCTGACCAGATTGTTTCCAAAGAATCAAGGAAGTGTTGTCAAAAATCCCTGATTTATAGAACAATATTTCCGATTTTCAATAATTTTAGCTTGTTAAAATGTTCAGAAGTTCTTTAATTTAGTTAAAAATTTGGTTTAGTCTGGCATTTGGAGCCATTATTGGATTATCAAGAATAAAATTGATAAAAATTTTAAATACATCTTTCTTTATTGTTTCAAATATTTTTATACAATTTGCATAAAATGTATATAAATTTTGTTTAATTTTTAATGAAATTTAGTAAAATTTTAAGAAATTCAAATCCAGGAGCACTACCTATCCTAGCTCAATCGAAGAATCAATCGAAGAGAGATTCTCTCTCAGAATTCAGGTCAGTGTCCTCTGCCTAACACCGGTATATCATTTTTTTATTTGATCTATCAATTGGCATAACATAACAGTGAATGTAATTATGTAATTGAAGTGGGTGAAAATAAAGTTCTTGTTAATTGTTAATATGCCCCACATTTTGTATTCGAACAGTGAATTGCTCACAAATAACAGTGAAAGGCAAATGTAGAGCTTGGGATCGGCCAGAATTGATTGACTGGATGTTGAGGCATTCAATAACAACAATGTCTTTTTGAAATCTGGTCGCCTATTGTGGAGTCGACACATCTTATAGAAGAATAGCAAATAGATGAGAAATAATAGAATAAATTCGAACATCGATTCCGACACCCAATCCGTTGGCTTGACCAGTAAAATGACAAAGGTCAATGATCAATAATCTCAGACATGTTGATTGGAACAGGTCTGAGAACCAAAGGAAGGGAAGTAAACCCAGAATATCGTTAACACATTCCTTGTTATCGATCAGGACCTGTAGTTTACTTTGAAGGGCCGACGGATCGTTACGGGCGAAGAATATTTGGAGTTCACCGTCGTCCCTCTGTTGTACTCTTTCGTCGACCAAGCTAATCTTGTAACAGATGAACCAGTAGTAAAGTTTAGTTGCTACTGTCCAGCCAAAGCAAAAAACTCACCAAGCACAATTTTCAATCACCATACCGACATTTAATACACCTTTAAAATAATGAATTGTTGAGAAACCGATGAAATTAATTGTCACGAAATAAAGCCAAATGTAAAACAAACAAAAACTAATCGTTTGACACCATTTTCGCTCTTCAGGCAAAAGGTGTCGGTTTATTGTTTGATTTAGTTCACGAATATTCTTGTGCTTTAAGTGGAAATAAATTAGACTTGTTAATATTGTACATATCTTGAGAAAGTATGAGATTATCATTAATTCAGTTCTAACAGTTCTGAAATTTATGACCGCGTCGTATATAAAATATAAAACAGGAATCAATCCTATGAACCGAACCAATAGTGAAATGTATTTTCGCTTTTTAGAGTCACTTATTGAAGGCTTAAAATCAAAGCCACGAAACAAAAGCAGTGATTCTATAGAAAATGTTTTGAAAACAAAATCAATAACTTTTTCAGACATTTTTTTCAAACGAAGAGTTACTTTGAATGCGACTAAAAATCCGATTCTTTGCTCTTTTATTAATGTTTTGTTGCTATGAATTAACATTAAATATAATTGTTTTGAGATGAGAAACAAATAATCCCAAAATAACACCTAGAACATTAGTTTCCTAGTAAAGTATTTGCAATAATATTTTATTATATGACAAAAAGGTTTTCAAACAGACACGACCAAGGGCTCTTCTACTCGGGGGTATGGGGAAGGATATAATTTCACTTAAAATGTCAAATTTTCGGTCTCAGGGGCTATTTCGGGCTATACCCTCAGCCATGTATGGTCTTTACAAAAGCGTAAATAATTTTATTAATGTTTATTCGCAATAATATTCTGCTATTGATTCCAAAATGCTTTAAATGTTAGAAAATATTACTGAATATTAATATTTGTTTTGATAAATGTTTAAAGGGATCATTCATTTGGTACGGAATTACTGTTTTCTAGATTTAAATGATTTTCTAATTGTGAATATTTATGCCTACCTTTTGACTGATCCTTAATCTTATCGTCAAAGTTGAAGAAAACTTCGCAGAGGTATTAGAAAATCAGTCAATGGTTCCCCCTTTTAAGTGGTTTAGGTGAAAGGTTAATTAAAAGAAAAGTGCTAGTCACAGAAATTAAACTTGTTAAATAAAACTAACTTCGATGCTCTTTCTTTTGAAACTCATTCAAGAATGTTGTATGCAAGATCAGTTTTATTGAAAGCCAATGAATAAAAGCCCTGTCCTAATGTTTTTGTGTCTGTTGTTCCACAAAAGGCTATAGACAATGAAGCCATTATCAAACCTTTCAGATGACAGACTCTTCCGGCAGTGGAACCCCATTGAAGAGTTTTAAGTCAATATATGAATAATTAGTTGTCAATCGATCGACAGATAAAATGAAAATTAAATATGTTTTTAATCATTTGATTCAAAGGATGAATCGATTAAAGAATATTTGAGATTCCATTCAATTGTTTAGTTTATATTAATTGAAAATAAGTATCGAAACTATTTTAATGAATTATAATTCACTTCAGTTGTTGTCAACCATTATCTCAAACTTCAAATACTTTTCCATATATTCATAAAACTGCAAAAAAAAGTATTGATTGAGGTATGAGTAGAAAATCAGATATAAATTAGCTAGTAACAACTTTTATAAACAAACAAAACTATTAGGTTTCTATCAGTAGAAGATTATCAAGGGCATTCATCATTTAGAATGCTTAGCTACTGTGATCGCTTCTGAATCAGATGAAAAGGAATGTACCATGATCAAGTAGAGATACTCTTTCTAATGAAAACAGGATGTTTTTCACTGTCATTCTTTTATTTGAAGTAATGAGCAAGGTTTGACAATCAGAAACTGGTGTAAGCGCAGTGAAAAACTATAAGAGCCAAGATCATTTATATGTGAATACTATTTTCACAGAAGAGTTATTCACAGCTTTTCAGTTTGTTTGATAACTTGACTTTTTTCAGTTCTTTAATTAATTAATTACCAAGGCGATCGCCTCGAAATGTTCTATATTTTGGATAACACTTGTCAAAGTTCGTGTCCTTCTTGTGATGTCCAGTGTCCTGCGTGTCCTCCGGCGAATGAATGTCCACCACATCCTTTAATCCCTGCATGTCCTCCGCCTAATCAATGTCCAACAATGATTTGCCCGTCCATTCCTCCGTGTCCGCCGCCAAATGAATGTCCAGAACATGCAACGATACATTTTCCGGCCATCCCTCCGTGTCCTCCAATGCCGTCAATCCCGACGTGTGAAGTAAGTGATGAACTAGTAATTTTTCTATTTTAATTATTTTAACTTGTTAATTAGAACAACCAAGCAAATTATCTGCTTCTAACTGGATTTGTGTTCATATCTTTTGCGATTGCAATTGTCCTGGTGGTCTTCATTTTTAAATGGCTTAATAATCGCCTCCAAAGCCAACGACAGACCGAGAGATGGATTGAGAGAACTCCACAAACACTGGACAGAGAACAATACAGACCAACAAATGCGGGAAAAACCAGCTCTCAATTGGAGATAAAACCGATTACAGAGGATATGACTAATTCGGATGACCAGGGAGCAAACCTACCCAAAGAATATTACGAGGATTATCTCCGCTCAAAGATTGAAGGCTTAAATCCTTAGACAAGACAACCTTGTTCGTCCAAATAACCGATAATAATTTCAATCTCTCTCTCAAATACAAAATAGTTTTTTAACAATATTTTATTGAATAAATCTCTTGGTTATTCTGTCTGCCTGTCTCCATCTCGTTCTCTCCCTCTCCCTCTCCCCAGTCTATATTGTGCTTGACAATTTTGAATTTATGATAACTGTATTGATTAAAATCATATTTTGAATAAAACCACTTAGAATATGAACAAGATAAGTCAATTTTCAAAAAACTTTCTTTCAGTTAAGTTGAGTAACAGTTTTAATCCAATCTATGAATAGCGAGACTCTCGCAGAGGCGGCCACAGCGTTGGGGTCGCGCACCGGATCAATACAACCATTAGTTCGGTTATGGATGAAAACAAATGAGTCAACTCCTATTAGAACTGCCCGTCCCATTTGGTATTGCCATAGAGGGCCTCCAGAGTCGCCCTTAATTAGCAAAAGTTTTAAACTATTCTATAGTAAAGAAAGGGATATTACCCCACAGTTGTAGGACTGGTTATCAATTATTTGTGTGTAAATGAAATTACTTTCATTGAACAGATTCATCAATTGACGCAACTTTTCAGGGTCAAATTTAGCCAGGTCAACATTGGATTCGAATAAATACTGATATCCTAATTGAACGGTTCCTGTGAATTGGTTGAGTGCACCCCACCCGGAAAACATGACGTACTCCGGCTCTTGATTGACAATATTGGGCGCCGGCAGACAAATACTCCTCACTCCAGAATTGTTTGAGATGGGATAGGGCAGTTTGAGGAGTGCCAGGTCTGTGTCATTGTTCGGGTACGGGTGAACTTCCACCGCTTTTATCAGATAAAGACTTCCTTCGTTTACCTCTTTGTGACCAAAACTCAACCAATAAAGCGAAGGATTGAGACTATAATCACAACAAATAATTAATTCAAATATTGATTGCTTTCGTCGATACCTTAGAATACAGTGTTTGGCTGTGATTACCCACTGATCAGCGATGAGTGATCCAGAACATCTTCTATATTGTACAAAAATTGATGGAAAATGAAATAACCATGATTAAATACGATCGGATGCGAAAGAGATTTCCAGAAATTATTCTCATTTGTAAGTTATAGTGGTCTGGGAAAGGTCATGACTCATGGTTAATTTTTTAAAAGAGGATTTTCAGTGCATCTTAATGGTGCATAGATTGAGCAGGTCATTTTGAAAACGGGACAATAGACTAATGCATAAGCCCTGAATCTCGACAGACCTTCACTTTGTCCATTAGTTTCAATATTGAAATTGAAATCAAGGACACTCCAGGTGTGCTTTGGCCTGCTCCCAATAATGGGAATCCCTCTTTTAAATGGTTGAGCTCTTTCACATCACAATAGTTATCACATTCATTAAACATTACACTCCATATTCGTTGAGGAATATGGATGCTATCCAGGGAACTTCATCATTGGTTGCATTCCTTCCCGCAGACAATCCCTCGACTCTAGTCTTATGCCATTCGAAACACATTTCATCGAAGCCTTCAGTCAATCGATTGATTCCGCAGTCATTGGGATTGAGTTCAGAATAACTGCCGATCACTGCGTGTGACGAACCATAAACTGATTCTGTCCTCACATTAAATCACATTTAATTACATCTAACATTAATTGTATGTTCTGCTTTGATCTCAAAGTGTTTTCACCATGCTGGCTTAATTTTGAAAAGTAATGAATTCTTACCTAAATTGAGTGAAAAATAGATTATTCCCATTAATTGAAACATTTTATTGATATTTAATTTAATCACAAAATACATGAAATTTGTTTTAAATCAAAATATTTGAGGAAAACATTTAAAATAAAATTATGATTTTCTTAAGTATCGAATGAATGTTGAATAGTATGTGAAAGTATCATGTTAATTTTAGTTGAATCAAATTATCGTAAATTAATCTAAATTTTTGTCTCATTTCAATCACATTTGTAGCAAATATATTTTAAATTAAAAAGAGACGAGCTTGGGGGGGGGCGAGAGCGAGAGGGGCCGTCTTAATTGGGATATTTCTTTGATGAAAGTGAAGAACAGAATAATTCCGGTCTTCAATGGAACTCATTATCAAATAAATAGTATTTGTTTACCGAAGTCTCACATCTTTAACAATAAATCTATATTTGATTGAAAACCAATTTTCAAACTCTTTATTAACTAATAGTTGGCTTCAAAAATACAAATACTTAGCCAACCCCTCCCTGTCCGCCAGTCCGGGCCTAAACTGTAAGACAAACCATTATTTATAAACAAAAGGCATGAAAACAATGAGTGAAATGAAAAACAAATTTAAATTCAAATCAAAATCAGTTTTATTAACAAATTTCAGACAAAAAGCCAGAAAATGTGAACTTCTTTTGATGTCTTAATCGTTGTCTTCTTCGTCGTCTTCCTCTTCGTTGTTGATCTGGAAGTACCGCAACTCATAGATGTCTTTAGCGGTGGAGACGACTCGCAGCCAATCTCTCAAATTGTTTTTCTTCAGATATTTTTTGGTCAAATACTTGAGATATCGTTTACTGAACGGTATGTCAGACGTGACACTGATCTTGGCTTTAGTCCGCTCCACAGTCACCACATTTCCCAAGTTCTGTGTCTTTCCGTTCACTTTAATCCGTTCCTTGAGATACGTCTCCTGTTGTTTGTGAGGTCAGAGAGGAAAGGGTTTGAAAATTATGTGCAAAACGTTCATAAACTTCGTTATGAAGTCTACACTCTTTTCGATTAGTTTTCAGACAATTTGTGGTAAACTTAAGACAATTGGTCCTCACTTTTGGCCGAAGGATCTGATGGCTGTACACTATAGGGGTTAACAGTGAGGGAAAGGGTCTAAAATAGGGCCTGAAGTCTGAAAAACATATTTTTGTAGAAAAAACATTTGAAAATTGAAGTCTATTTAGGTTTTGAGACAATTTGTGGTCAAATTACAATTGGGATCAGATATAAGGCTCAAACCAGTGATGGACTGACCATTGGATGTGCTAACAGTTCGGGTCTAATGATAGGAAAGGGTCTAAAACAGGGGTTAAGTACTGAAAACTCCTGTTTTTCAGCGAAGAATTGGCCAAAAGTGAAAACAATTTCATTGATATCTCGAAGAATGTCTTACAAAGTCTGATGCGTTCATAATGCCGTCCTCTACGGGTCGGGAACAGTCCAACCAGTACTTCAACTGCAACTTCTTTCGCTTTCCCTTCCCTTTGGTCGCCGGCTTTGTGGCGGTCTTTACCTTCTGTTTGGGGACAGACATCAAGAAGTGGTTAATATCAGTCAATTGGTTAGCTTTTGAGGCAATACTTACGACAACCATATCTTCTGATCAGTTGATCCGATAGTGATTTACAATTAAATTAAGTGTTGACTAAAATGTGTTTAACACACGTTTAGCGATGGCTTAACGGAAAGGGATGTCAGTCCGCTGTCTGTCACGTGACTTCACTTCACTGGCAAAGGTATATACATGTAGTACGCGATGTTTGTAAAGTTAAATTTTAATTTTTACCTTGATAATTTAACACCAATGCGAATAATTTGCCTGATAAAATAAAAATATAAATAATCTAGATGTATTTTTGCAGTAAAAGATCATTTTAATGAGAATTAACATGATAATATTGATTTATTTCAGTTAATATATGGACGATATTTGTTAACTATTCAATTAAAGGGATCAGGAGTGTGCAAAGTTATTATTTAAGGGGAATTGTAATTTTGTAATTTACTAATTAGTGTTAACTAGTACAATATTTGATAAGTTTACTAATTCATTAAAATATATAATTAAGTTTTTATTGATTAAGCAAGATTAAATTTTGAAGAATAATGAGATTTCTGTGATGTTAAGAAAGATATTGAGATGAGTTTCCCCACCCGTTGAACGTCTCTGTGTTTTCCGATGCAATAAAAGCAAAAGTAAACAAAAGTAATAAACGTTTAGTTAATTAAAAACTAATTTAATCGCAAATGAATCGCAAAATCCAAACAAAAGTTTAATGATATTCAACGAAGACTTTGATCACCAGTGGATCTGATGTCACAAAACGATCCGCTTTTGGGCAGCGATTGGTTAGAAAAAGAGGAACCAATTAGTGGCCAATCAGTACATCCATTGAATGGCATTCTTTTCAATGCAATTAACGGCAAAACGGATCCAATAATTAGTAAAACAAATCTTAATTATTCCACAAATGATAATAAACTTCTTGGAGTCAATAAAGTGGTCAATAATTGCAATCCGTTACCCAATAATCGGCTCAAAGACAACAGTAAACAACAGCTGATGTCTGCCATCGCTATGACCTCATCCGAGTCCTCTTCTGATGATATTGTGATTCCGATGCAGAGGAGGAAAGTCAAGACCCGATTCCCCCGCAAAAGGTCTTAAGTTATCACTTAATTGGTCCCATCTTTTGACCAAAATTTAATTTGTCTCTCATTTGTTCCCTCAGTTAAGAAGTCTTTAGTTTCGGGTCAAAAGTCATGAGTTTTCGGTCAATAGTCTTAAGATTTTGGGAGATTTCTAACGTTTTCGGCAAAAATATCCCATTTTTAGACATTTTTTTCGGGAATTATCTTAATTTCCAATCAGTTCTTCGCTCTAAAACTGATCCCAAAGACATTTCGGTCAGATTTTTGTCAAAATTTCAGCCGAAATTACGGGATATTTGAGTGAAGACCTAATTTCTGATTAATTTGAAATTTTTATTCAATAATCGAGGAAAGAGTTGACCCAAAAAGAGTTCAGAATTAAAGGCTATTTCCTCTCAAAGTTCTATTGAATCACATTTTGACTGATTTTCCTCAAAATTAAACCAAATTACTAACAGTTTGTGTCTCCTCTGAAGGCGTTCCCGCTCTACGGACTCCAACCTATCGATTAAGTCAAGAGCTCTGATATCCTGTCCAACGATATGCCTGAAAGTGGTCTTAGTCTTAATGATCGTCAGTTCCATTGGGTTTACAGTCGTTTTCATCGCAAAACTTTACGACAGAATCGATTCATTACAGACTGCGATCAATGACTGTATGTCTGATCCCTTATTCTGTGCTAAAAATGGCAGACTTTGATGGGAATACCCCATTAAATGACTAAAACCTCTTTAAAGACCACAAAAACCACTGATCATTGTCTTAAAACAGTTGATCCAAAGTCTGCCATAAGTTTAGCCAATAATTGTCTTAATTGTGTTACTAATTGTCTTCTTTTTAGTGTCAATGAGTGGTAATAGTGTTCCACAAGAGATGCATTCAATTCACTCCCATCTGAAGACTTTGGACACGAATGTGACCGCAATTGACGGCAAACTAGTCCTGGCCTTCGACCGGATCGAGAACTTGACTCAAGAGGTCAAACAAATCAAGATTTTGTTGACTAAGTTATCGGATTCAGTCGAAGCCGCGCCCGCCATAAGACAATTGCCTAAAGAATTACAAGACTTACAAAAGGTTTGACTCATTATCTGATCCATTAATCTATTCTGTGCTGTTTTAGCCCTACTCTGAGCCCATTTCTAACTGTGTGTCCACTCCTTTGCACCGATAGGTCGTCGCGGAGATGGGTTCCCGACTGTCCACTAATGACAACGAAGTGAAGTCAGTTAAAGACAAACAAAATGGACAGCAATTGAGGACAGACTCGATTGTGTCCGACTTGACTGCCATCAGAGGGAATGTCACGGATTTGTATCAATTGGTCAACGCTTCGGTCAGTTCTGCGAAAGTGGAACAGAATAGCAGACAATTGTCTCAAATGGCGGAGAATTTGTCTCAATTGCAGATGTTTTACACGAAATTAGTTAATTGGAAGACCACTGCAGAGGAACAGATCCGCGTAGTCTTGGCGTTGACTCATCAGATACACGAAAAACTGCACAACCAGTCAGTGGCCGACAGCACCGGCGGTACTACTGATGCCCCACATGTGTCACATAATAAGAAAGATTTACCGAATGATGGGTTTAGTGTCACTCCTATTGAGACCAATGACACGACTCTGACCTCAAATCAGACTCAGGTTTAGAAGAGTAATAGAGTTAGTGTTGAGATCCGGTGCTTTCATACCTTTCCTTTCATTGAATTCAATATTTAATTCCGTTTTTAATGTAATTAATTGTAAATTAGTTTTTCGATTAACTAATGGTTTGATTGAAAACAATAATTAATTTTTAGATTTTATTATAATTTAATTAAATTTTGTAATAATTTTGTTTATATTCAAGAAATTGATTAATAAAAACATATTTGAAATTCAAATGAAATGTTTAAGCCTTTGACGGATGAGTTTTGGCCCGAATTCTGTCCACAAATAAGTGGTTTTTCAATATTAGAGACTTACTTATATGAAACAATTATCTTGTAAACTATGATTAAAGGAACTTGGTCAATTGTTGGGCTTCTTCTATCACAGGGTTACTCATTCTCCAAGTTATGAAATGATGGCATCAATAGTCGGATGTCTTTTATTCCAGTTCTTCGCCAAACAGCGGTTCCGGTCCTGAAAGACATTCTAAAAATTGAACAGAATTACAGAGAATTTGGCCAAATAAATGGCCAAGTACAGTTATAATGAACTCGATCATATTAGATCTTTTCAAAGGTTAAGTCTTGCTTGAAAATAATCTTGGAAAAAATGTTTTTCAACTTTATCCGTCATATTTTGAAGTCCGTACTCATTGAACTCGTTTTTAGTAATTGACCACTGATTCCGATTATTCAATATTTGGGAGCAGTCGGGTCTTCTCGTGTAATTGACCCTGTTCATTGACTCGATCGTGTCCTCCAAGATTGACCATTTAGTCTCGAGGGAGGGGGTGATTAAATTATGGCTCCTATGGTCAACAAATTCACTTATTTTCTGCTTATCTGGACTTTTACTCACGAAATATGAACGAGGTCGAATAACTCCAATGCAATGATACCGAGGCTATAAATATCACTCTCGATGTTATAATCTGGCTCATTCACCACTTTCTTTGTCACTTCATTAATAATCAATTTACTGCCTGTAATTTGAGAATAGGTGTCTTGACAGTTGAGCTTGCTCAGACCGAAATCACCAAGTTTCACAAATCTACCAGGTGAATTATTGGATATAATCAAAATATTGGTTGGTTTGAGGTCTCTATGAATTACGGGTGGAGTTAATGAATGCAAATAATTAACGCATTCCAACAGCTCTTCGAATAACTGACACGAAATGAAGAACTCTATTACACCCATTGCCTCCGAAGACCTTCTATTGAAATATTCCGATTTTTGTTGAATAATATTCTGGAGATAATGGGAACAGAACTCCATTCGAATATAAAGATTATTATTTTCAATCCAGTGATCAAAACAGTGGACAACATATTTAGAGTCACATTTCGAGAGAGTCTCTACTTCTCTGAATATATTGTTTTTCTCTCCTTCACTGAATT
>JAQGBD010002097.1:0-11517 GCA_034698165.1 Punctoribates punctum
AACCATTTATTTTGGAAACATTTTCATCTAAACTGAAACAAATTGTTTAAAATCACTTTCAGTGATTTGTATTCATAATCATCTTGGTCGAATCGATAATTATAACTTTAAACATATGGTGATTTGACCTAATCTCATACAAATACCTCAAATATGTGTAACAAGGTGATTTTAGATGGAAAAATTAATTTAAATAAAGATATAGAGATGAAGAACATATTTTCTGTTAATTAATGAAACTAAATTGTTTAATTAACTTGATAAATGATTCTCATCTTAGAATAATTGAAATTAAATCTATTATAGTTTAGGAGAGGGTTGAAAATTGAATAAATTCTTTGAGAAATAATATGGTTTTTTGACATCACCCACGTCAAGGCACGTATTCTTAACCGCAAACAATCACTGATTCTGAAAAGTTTCCCAAAGTTTGGCAAAACAGTGGAATTCCGTTCCGAACAGACTTTTCAGATCAGAATTGTGTCAATGAATTACTAAATTCACAGACATTTTGATGAATGAAACAATCGGTTCATTCAATTCTTAAGACAAAAGATTTAATTTAATGAATCCTATTCTTAACCCTTTATTCAGAGTGAAATTTCTTTTCAAATTTAAAGTGCCATCACAATGACCTAGACTAGATCATCTAGCAAAATTCTTCTGATTAAAGATCTGTATATTATTTTCTATTTTTATAAATGAGTTAAGTAATCTCAGAATAGTGAACCTGGTTAGAGTTAGAGTGAATTGATCAAAGTTCAAACCTGTTGTCTGTATTTATTCGCAAGAATTCAACGAAAGCCATAATGTTTTGCCGGAAGGAAAGACTTCAAACATTGAGCACAATGTGATAAATGGCTATAAATTCTCTCCCATTATATTCTTTCCATTATTTTCTACAAAATATTTTCAAAATATATAATCCCATCGATAATTCATTACAGCTCTCTCTCTCTCTCTCTCTCTCTCTCTCTCTCTCTCTCTCTCTCTCCATATTTTGAATAATATCTATATTTAAGAACTTTATATACTTTATGTGAATAAAAACAAATCCCTTTTAAATGAAACTTCAATTTAGTTGAAAAAATTCAAAAAACAATAAAAATGAATACAAAAGCTTTGAAATGAAAGTTATTTAATACAAACTTTCAGAAAGTAATCCCTTTTATTGTCTTTTTTAACTCCAATTCCATATAAAACCTCTAAACACGAAAACACATTACTTTCGGTTCAAAGTGTAATAAAAATAATTCTGATTTGAAAACTATTTGACATAAAATCGATTCAACAGATATTCAAATGAAAGGAAAAATTTATATTTCGTGAACTTTTGTTCGAAAGGGATTTCCAAATGTTGTTATTAATTACTGGGTTAACGAATAATTAAGGAAAACGACCAAGTTGTTTATTATTCATAAACACAGGCGAACATCAATTAAATCAATACATAATTCGGAATAAAAGTGAAATACGATCTTTGAAAGTGTTTTTTCAAACGTTTATACGAAACTATTCCAATCACTTAATAAATAATTTCAAATTCTAAGACAATTATAAAATAATTGGTAAACAAAAGGACTCTCGAGAGTAGAGCCTCTTCTCAAACATATTAGATATCATTAGCGATAATAGTTATGACCTCTTTTAGGGAATTATAAGATTTTATTATAAGAATATTTTAAGCACTAAAATAAAAATAAGAAAATGAGAAAATAAACGTAAATTATTTCTTATAAATCACACGAAAAAATTCATAAATAAAAATAGCCATGCTTATATGTATCTATACTTATTCAAGTTATAGAATAGCAGCCATAACTGAATAATGAAAAAAGTATAAAAATTCCTGAAATGAGAAATTATTTGTGAGCTTATTCTGGCTATTTTTGACGACTCTGACCACTTTTCAGGGAATTTTTTGGAAGAACTACTCATTCAAACTGACACTGATATCAAATTAATTTAATCTCTTTTTCTTGAAAGGCTTTGCAGTAATTTTGGCTTTTAGTCAATCAAAATCACTGAAAAGGAGCAAGCGACAAGACCAGGCCTGGCTATTACCAGACGGCGCTGAACTATTCCTAAGTGTAAGTGTTAACCAATAATTGCTTTGAAAAAACAATTTAAGACATATTTATAGACAAATATTTATCAATTTATTCAACTCCTCTGCAGTCTATAGTGTATTCACTTTTAATCTAAATTTTCTTTTCAAAACACTTTTCACTTTCTCGGGGGGAAAGCCATAAGATATATGACCTCTTGTTTGTTAAGTTTAGTGACAGTTCGGCCTCAAAACATCAAAAATATTAATAATTTTATTGAAAATATGAAATTCATAATTATTTGAGAATAAATAAAATGATAAACTGATTCACAAAACTCATTAAAATCTATTGGGTGTTAATAAAGCAGGTGTTGGACCTATTCTTCTCTGAATTGTTCAAAAATTTAATCAAGTTACTCTTAATAATACTCTTAGTAAAGTAGTATTGAACTCTTCTCTGGTGATAATAACTGAGAAATTGTTGTTTTTATCTGAGAAAAGAGATTGAAGTATAGCTCACCTGAATTCTCATCACAAGTACTTTACAGTCTTTACCCATTTGCCAGTCCTTTGCCTTATTCCTAATCCTTTAGGAAAAGCCTTTTCACAGATTATGCAAATTCATATTTTTTGGTAATCATGCAAATTATAGAGATTTCAAAAACGATTCGGTTTATTACTGACTCAAATGGCGGAAGAATTTAACAGAAGTTAAAATCGATTAAATATTCATTGATTTTAATGCCTTTTATTCAAAATATATGCGAAAATTCCATAGATTTTGAATTTTTGTCAAAAATCATTAGACTTATTGTTTTTTAATGTGAAAAATCAGAGTCCACTCCAAACTGGGTTCGAGTGCACTGAAGACGGATACTATGCCGACGTTACCAACAACTGCGAGGTATTCCATGTTTGCCACCAGCAGACAGACCCGGAAGGAAAGGCTATTATGAACCACTGGTCATTCGTTTGCGGCAACCAAACGGTGTTCAATCAGCTGACACTGACCTGCTCCTTCCCTGAAGAGTCGATTCCATGTGAAAGTGCCCCACAGTTCTTCGGCCTCAACCAGAGGATCGGTCAGCCAGAGGTCCAGTTCCTCGACGACAATGACATCGCCACCGGATATGCATTGTATCCAAACCAGAGACCATCCGTCAAATAGACCTAATATTCAATTATTTTAATTATAAAACAAATTGTAATTAACATCTGACACAAGACTAATATTTTTCAAATTTCTATAAATAAAATCAAATTATATTTAGTTTTAAATTTTTAATTCCGTTGTTTTACTTTTAAATTTATTTTCATTTCTTTTTTATACAATTTATACATAATTTTAATCAATAATTATCATGAATTTTATCGATACCTTTGAATCCATTGAACTACAGCTTAATAATCGAAACAAAGACACGACGTTATCATCATTTTGTAAAATAGTTTTATTTTTTGTCAATTTTTATATGGTTTTTATATAAAACTTTTTAAACTTATTAATCATTTCATTAATAATCTGTTGAAAAATAGTTTATAATATGATTATCTGTTTTTCAATACTTTGTTGTATAAACTTTTTATGGAAAAGATTTTATTTTTAATCCAAGATTTTTTTTATTTAAATATCAATACATTTTCTATAAATACCAAAACGAATGCTAAACACAAACTTCTAACGAATAAAACTGTGATTCGGAATGAATTTTCACATTTATTTCACCAAAGATGATGACCAAGGGATTATTGTACTGGAAAAATCATTACCATCAAGATATTTCTCAATTTCATTAGAATTGTGTGAAAACCAAATTAAAATAAGCTTGCCAATTTCATCTGGTAATCAGGATAAGATTCTTCAACTTACGTAATCGGGATAATTAAACATTAATGTCCTGGACATCATTGTTTCCAAACTTAGAAATCGGACGAAAAAAATCGTGATTTTGTGTTGAATAACGATTTAGATTTAGTCCATAAAAATACATAAATTTTTCACCAACTTTACTAAAAACAAAAGTTCCTCATTTAAATTGATTTAAATGGCGTTTATTTAAGCGATAATTTAGCCTAAATATTATCCCTAATAGAAAAAATATCTAAAATAAAATCCAATATGGCGATGCCAAGCTCAATTTAGTAATTAAAATTCAAATAGAGTTCAGCGAAATTTCACATAAATTTTAATCATTTAATGAGGTTTTGGGGAAAAATTCAAATAAAGAGTACAACAAATCTTCGGCTTTTCTAATAAGAAAGGAATAAATCAAATAAAAAAATAATTATTAAAATATCTTTTGAACTAAATTTGAGATTTGATTGAGAAAAACAAATTAGAATTAAATAATTTCCACTAAAAGGGAGATCATATACATTGAGGTCTACGCTAATTGTGAACAAACTTCAGGTGAAATTAACTCTTAATTTATATAACATTTCAAAATTAATTAATCAAAAACACAATTAATTTTCATATAAATTTCAAATGACTTATTAATTAACAGTTTTTAAAACAATTTGTTTCTAAATAAATGACGATGGTACTAGTAAATAACATCTATAATCGAGCTATTTTTAACATGTACAATCAGTTATCGTTTATATAACTAATAAATTATTATGAAATTCAACTGACTTTTCATTTTGAGCTAAAAATAAAGGAAAAACTAATTATCAAATAAATAAATAAATAAAAGTATCAAGTTAAATAACTGAACGGAATTCCTATAAATTTTGATCCAATTATCGGAATGTTTTTGTACTCCTTTTCACTTCAGATTTCAATTAACGTTTAATTAATGGTTTAATTGAATAATTAATGGAGAGAGCGGTCAGACTATCAGCTCTTCTTATCGTAATCTTCGGTGTCTTCGAGCACTTCGACGGCACAGAGGAGGACTCGGAGATCCCCGAAATGAACAGATAATGCTTGGGAATGACATTCAGGAACATCTTCACCATGGAATAGGTTATGACCTAAAACACAGGCCCACTCATAGCCATGAGTGGCCGACAAGTGACTGGTTATACCGCGAGCGATATCTATGAATGTGTCGAAACGGTAAATGTTTTCGATGGCCACCCGAACCACTTGGTTACGGATCTGAGTGTCCAATGAGTTGTAGTCGACTATCGGGTGGTATAAATGTGACCTTGCTTTCATTATTACTTCATGTGGTTCAACCTAATCAATCAATTAAATAGGAATTAATAATTTCAATCAATTATCAAGATAATTTCAATAGTAAACTTTCGAAAACAATTAGAAAAACATTATGAATAGATCCTTGCTCAAATAGCTTTCATTTATTTAATGATTTAGAGCAAAGAAATATAAAATATATTCGGATGAAATTCTTCATCAAATGAATAGCTTTCTCGTGTGAACTGTTTTCATAGAATAAGCATGGTTAATTGACATGAAGTTCAATATAAATTGAAGAAAAACAAAAAACACCTATCAAATTTTGCCATTAGAATAACACAAATGGCTTTGAATTCTAAACTTTTTGATTGATTCAATGCTAAATAATTATATGGAAAAGTATCAAAAGGAAAAAGGTTAATTAAATCATTTGTTTGGCAGAACAGGTACGATTACCCTGCAAGTTTCCCACAATTTATCAGCAGTAAAATAAAACTCTCGATATGTTGAATTGAAATATCAATGATTAATATTTGATTTTTTTTAAGAAATTAATTCAAAAGTCGTGAAAATCATAACTCATTTCAATTAATTTTTATTTTTATTTTTGAGGAAATAATGAGAAAAAATATTTTGTATAATAGAGTCATCAAAAAGAAGAGAAAACTTATTCTTTCAAATAAAATGTCAATATTTTCTCTCTCGATATATTGATTACATCCAATAAAACACTAATCAATTGACTGTCAGTCCCTTAATTCAAAGGCCTAAAACCAGGCATATGGAAGGTCCGCGACTCTAGGGGGGGGGGTCATAGGGGGGGGGGGTCAAATCTCAAAATTTCGAGCCTAAAGGGGTCTAAGCATTAGACCCCCCCTTCCGCATCCCTGTCTAAAACCATATCCAGAGTATGACTGGAATACCAAACTTAAATAAAAGAGAAGAAGACATGAGAAATACCCCAGCTTAATGAGAGCTGCCACTGATTTTTTCAATCCTGGTGTTCTAACCTACCTAGTTACATGTGTATAATCTTATTTGTTACCAATAAAACAGCGGTAATTCACATAAATTGAATAATAACCTAAAATATGATTTTTTAAAAGTTTAGTTCTCTTCATATCTATATTTCATTGAATTAAACGAAATTTAATGACTGGAAGGCAAAGACTGACTGAAATCCTGGTCCATATTCAACAGATAGGAAGAGTCGGAACTGGTAATCAGTATTCCTCTGCCGTTTGAATCAAAGAAAAACAACTTTAAACCAAAAGTCGTAAAGAAATAGTAAAATCTCTTCTTTAGATAAATTGCTTTGAATTTCAAAAGCAATGAACCGATAGTTTTGTTACCAAAAAAAGCTATACTTATCTCAAACCCTAATTATAATTCAATTCTGTATTAAATGAATATTCATTTGAGTGTTGAGAATATTTTTTACGTTAAGAGTCAAGTGTTTCCCATCTCATGCTTTCACTCTTACCCCCGAATACCTGTATTTTAGTTTTTATTACTTCACTAACTTTTGAAACACTTATTTATTAAACATAACATCTTATTCGTATATATTCTATATTATTTGGAACTAGCTCATCCATTAATAAAGTAATTTATTAAATTGTTAAAAATTCAATGAAGACTTTGACCAATTGGGACAAAAAGAGGAAACAAATATTTAAAATCAAAGTGAATGAGACTTTTTCTGAACAAAAAAACAAAATACTGACTCAAATCACACGATATTACGTGTGGTTTGAATTTTATTAGATTTTTATTGATTCATATTTTTTATATTTCGTGTGAATTACACCTATTTTATAGAATATTTATATTGAGTTCAATAGAAATTGTTTTGAAATAAGATGTTTTGTCAATCACTTTGAATAAGACTAAGCGATAAAATTATTTTTAATATAATTATAATTTGAATTCCAATCATTAAAAATTTAAGAATAAGAAAACTTCAGATTGAAACACATCTTGGCATCTATTTTAGCCTTTTTTCAATAGAATCTAAGAATAATTTAATGGTTAAGCAAATTATAGAAAAGATTTCATCTTTCAATAGATAACACAATAATTTCCTCCAATAGAAAGACAATTAAATATTATTCAGAATAATTTGTTTCTTTAATAAACGAAACTTGCATGGATCATTTGAATATTAATGATATTTGAACTGAAATATCATTTTTTTAGATCGATAAAAGTTATTAAGGAATTTGAAACAATGAATAAATTTTCAATTCATCAAACATTTAAAACCGTTTCCTTAAGTTTTGTTAAACAATTTAATATCAATTATTGGCATAAATATAATTTAATTGATTCAAAGAATGTGAATCTTGAGATCAACTGGATAATATTCTGTCCGTTTCATAAAGAACCTTGACTCAAAATGATCTAAAGATGAGATCTTATCGATGGCACCGATTCTCAAATGCTTTTCATTACTTGAAGTTAATTACAATAACTTAATTATATTTACATTTTTATTAAATTTTAATAACTGTTTATCAAAAATCTTATGGAATAATGAGTTAATGAAGTGATGAAATTGAGAACAATAGCCAACCATTAGATTAATAACAAGTGTTTCAAATAATTAGCTTGCAACTTGCAATTCACCAAATTTTACGCTAAAAACAAGTACTTATTTGTTAAGTGAATGCAATTAATTATTGCAAACGTTTTCATTTTTCTTTATCTTGCTCAATTAGTAATAGAATTCAAATAACTCGAAATCACTCATTTTCTGGATTTGGTAAAAATGTGAACTAGCAATATTGGTGGTAATAAACGGTCAGTGATCAAACATTATAACGTGAAAAATTGCCTTGATCTTCTCTATTAAGCTAATACTATCAACTATTGTGAAGCAGTGATGTCCAAGCACCTTCAGTCAGGTGCGGGGGGGGGGTAAGACAAATTTTTTTCTCCAGAGGGGGGGTCAGGGGGTATTTCAATTTTCGAAACCTCGACAGACCTAGTGCTTGTCCCTAGACGTAATGTTAAAGAAAATTTTCGGCTCGAGGGGGAGGGTAGGGACAGAACAAAAAAAGCCTACTTTTTTTTACCAAATCGAGGGGGTCGTGTCTCCGAAAATTTCAGGGGGGTATTTTGGCTATACCCCCCTTTGGGCATCACTGATTGTGAATTGCGTTAATATAATGCAAAATGAATTCATTATTAAAGTGTTATTTCAGACAAACTTATTATAATTTCATTAAATAATTGCTTTTATTTTCTACAAAAAACGAAATAAATTTCACTTTTGTTTTTCATTTTAAATATTAAGTCACGAAATAAAACAAAATTAGAGGAATATCCCAACGAAGAGCCTAAACGTGAGAAAAATTGCAATTAATTGTGTCAAATCACCAAGATGAGAGAGGGAGGCAGAGAAAGAAACAGATTTCCTGAAAATTCCAGAATTATTCAAATGAATTAATTTATATTTAAGAGAAATAATAAAACGGTATTCAAATCACGACAATGACCTGCCTTATAATTGAATTCACTTTCTTATATCACAATTTTTGTATTATTGATAATTACATTAATTTTAGGCAATATTTCGTTTTCTATGCAAAACATTAATTGACATAAAATTAATTGAATTTTCTATTGTCTTAACTCTTAGTCTTAATTAACCATTAATTGAAATTCGTTGAAACATTTATCCTGAAGCCAATAGTTATGATCAGAAGAAAAAACTAGTTAATGAGTCAGCCTGATCAATTATTCCACTCAAAGCCTATATTCAACGAATTCATTGGTCGTAATTATTTTCAAAGAATTTTTATTCAAAAATTATAATTCAAAATATTGATTAGTAATTCTGCTGGAGTATAACAGAATATCACATCCGCTATGGACCCAATAGTTTGCGAAAAGCAATCAATTATTTGAAATTCAAATTCAAAAAATTATATACTTTTTTTTCAAAACTAATTTCTTCTAATGTTTTGTTTTTTACGGTTCATTCAGACTCTGTTTAATTTGCGAAATGCAATTAATTTTTCTTTTTATTGTATTTACCACTTCTTTCACAACTGTTTGACTCATTTAAAACTTCACAGAGTCAGTGATGACCCCTTCCCTCCGATTCAATATAAGTGTTATCTAATAATATGCTTGAAATCAATTGAAAGAGTTTTCAATTTGAGTTCAAAATATTTTGTGAATATTCTGACACTTAAAGAGTTTTGAACTCAAAATCAAAGCCAAAAAAATGATATTTTTTGCAGTTATGAGAGAACACGAATTGATTCAATTGATTGTTTCAAATGTAATGATTGCTTACCTGTTTCATGATCTGAAACATAACCACCTGTGCGTCTCCGAACGCAAATGAGAGGTAAGTGCCGGCAATGTAGTTGAATCTGGCGTTGAAGCCGTGCGGACCGATAACGCACTGCCAGTACTCGCCGTGCATTTGGTCGAAAACAGACGATATATTCGACGATATTTTGTCGTAAGTATTAAACTCTTGGAAAGCAATGATAGCCGTAGTTATCGCCTGTGCTTTCATCGTTTCAGACATCTCGCAGTCCATTATTTTTACTTTGTTTTTATCCGTTCTTCGGGCGTCCCTGTCATTGAAACAAGATCATTAATAAAATCATTTTATAATACAATATAACAATAAAACAAGATAGATTAAATTCAAACCACACACTTAGGAATCATTTTGACAGCTATTAGATGACAAATGTGAGGACAGGTGTAAACAAAATTTGAAAAGTGTCTCAACTAATCTCAAATTAATTAACATATAATAAGAGACTAATTACTGGTTTTACTTATTTTGTTTATTTTTATTTATTCTTTAAATTTAAATGATCTTGATTAATTAGTGGCTTTTAAAAACAGGTATTCATTAGTAAAGTGATCCATTAAAACAAGAAATCAAAGCAATGAAAAATGCTTCAAATTATTTATAATTTATCAATGTACATTTGCCAATATCTATAGATAAATAGGGTAGGAGTGAATGGCTTGCACTCTGATCAGAATGTTATTTGGTTTGTTTGCCAGGTCATTTTAACATTTATCATCGATATAATCGCCAATTCATGAATGCATTTAAGTTTTCGTTTCTTATATGACTCATAACTTATAACCAAACAAATTGTTAGAACCAAAGAATTGGTTGAATTGTAAGTAATTAATGACTTCAAAGGAGGAATAAGTGACAGAATTATATTCAACGGGTATTTTACGATTTCATGGAGGCATTAATCTCTTTCCTACTAATGAGCCATGCTTAAGTAATGATCAAGATAGTCAAGTCGATGCTCAAGGCAAGAAAGTAGAGAAGAATAAAAGTTTTAAATGTTTTATTACAACAATTTTATGAAATCAAATATAATTTGTAATAAAAAATCAATTATTGTGTCTATTATTGAAATCAAAAAATTAGTTCAATTTAGAGAAAAGACTGAATTTGAAATCAAAATAAGCCCTAAAAATCTAAGGATCAGGTAAGTAGGTGTTAGATAAGTATAGCCTGGTCACCTCCAAAGCTAATTATGTACCAAATTATAGTTTTGCGCAAATTTGGCAAATTATAGACATATGAAACATATGAGACATAAATAAGAGAACATATGATTACATTATTTTAAAACAAAATTCTAAACTATATCTGCAATTAAGGGATACCATAGAAGTGTTTCCAAAGAGCGAAGCCTTACAACAATTATTCATTATAATCAACAAAAATTAGATACAAACTGAGCAATTAACAATAGCTAATCAGAGTCAGTTTCCCAGCAAAAAGATCCTGGATTTTATGAATTTTAAAGATGAGTTGAATTAAACTAAACTCTTTTCCAAAAGCATATGAACTGAGAGTAAGAAATGTTTATTTGACTCAACTCTACTGTAATTATATTATTATATTAATAGGAATTCAACGGAGTCTCGAACAGGAGTCCTGTGTCTCACCACTGGCTCTAAATTACAAATGAAATGATAGAGAAATGCTAATTCCTATCGGGATTTTAGTGGTATTATCGCACAGTTTATACAAATGTATCATTATTTGGATGTCATTAAACTGAGCGCATCTCTCAATACATACAATCCATGCTTCAATTGAACGGCTATTAATGTGTTGCAAAAATAGTATCCGAGACAGTTTTGGGAAAAAATCATTAGTAATTATTGCTCGATATTCATGCTTAAGGTTAAAGATTTGATTTTCATTATAACTATTTTTTTGTTCAGTTCTTTCACATGACCAGAGATCTCAGAAATAGTCGATAAACACTTTTTAACGGTGAATCCTATCGGCCTAAGACTTCGGATCTGT
>JAQGBD010002098.1:0-11504 GCA_034698165.1 Punctoribates punctum
ATCATCTCAAATCAAATGTTTATCTATTGTTTTGACATTTGTTTCAGAATTATTGAGTTATTAATGATTTAAAGCAAATGTTTATTTTGATTGAATCCGTATTTTGATTACCACTTGAGATGTCTTTGAATGAGTCGAGTGTTGACCACAACTCAGAGGGCGAAGAGATGTCGACAAAAGAGTTGACAAACGAAGAAATGTTTGCCAAACAAATGAGTCGACAGAAACCGATTTCAGGCAACGATACGCTTCGACACAAACTCTTCAGAAATTCAAACTTTTGGAGACTCAGGTGAGTGAGAGTCCACTCAATCATTAAAACCCTTTCACTTGTAATTTATAATTTATTAATTAAAAACATTAAATGTGTTGACCATGTTCATTCTACTCAATTTATTTGATTACCAGAATTTTCGTAAGCTTTGAGCTGTTTATCCCTTTTAAATGTTTTCCAAATATTATTTATTTTTGGTGTTTATTAAACTCTTGCGAAAGAACCTGAAGAGAAGGGGTAATGAAGGGGTAGTCAGAGGGCAATTACTTCTTGTGGACAACTATATTATGGATTGTCCTCTTCCAACACTAATTAGAACTTTTGGAATTTGCAAGAATGTGTATGCTCAATATATTTGTTTATTTATTCTTAACATGTATGAATAATTTAGTAATTATGATGGATATAAAACTTGAATCCAGGTTTTTTTTGTGTAAATTTGTTAATTTGTTCGTGTATTTGATATTTGCTTGTTTATTGTTGGACTGATTTTTTATATGAGAAGTGCAAAAGAGGACAAACAGATCACGAATTGAAAGCAATAATTTGAAAAATATTTCGAATAAATTGAATCAGATTTTAATGAAAAGCAATTTATTTGAATTACAATTATTTGGAAATTGTTATCAAAACAAATGTTTATTACATATTATGTGTGAATTGAAACAATTTTGTGAAACCATTAACCAAACAAATGAAACAAAAAACTGTTGAATCGATGCTAAACCAAAACCTGAACCAAAATTGATTTGAATTTTAATTGAAAACTCATTATTCAATTGCAAACAATTAAGTGATTAACCCATTTATGTAAATACAGTCCATATTCGTTAAGGGAAACGCTCTCTGATAACAATTTCCAATAACTATAATCCAATTACCTTAAAATTATTCAACTTTGGGATCCGTGGATAGGATTCTCTCGTATTATAAGTGAGGATAGACTGTATTGACTGTAATAGGCTGTATGTATTGCAAACAAAATTCAGTCAATCGATAGTATATTGGGAAAGTCCTCAAAACTCTAATCAATTTTAATGCCCTTAATTTTGAAACTAATAATTACGAATCAGAACGAGGAGTGACCGACAAATTCACCAAAAACGCCAAAGGATTGAAAATCGTTGGGAAATTATCCATTAAACATAGCTAGTTCACTTCATTTATCGCTCTAAACTCGCTCTAAAATTGAATAAAACAATTTAAAAATATTTTACTCTTTAATTAATTATAATTGAAAGCAATTATCGAATCGACTCTTCTGTTAAAATCAAAAACATTTCAAACTATCGCTCATTAATTTTGGTTTTTGTTTATTTAAAAAAAGGTTTTCTCAGACTTAAAACGGACTTAAGTAATAAAATAGGTCTATAGTTATCTTTTCCTAATTAGTAATCAGTATTATAAACTATTATAAACTAGAACATTATAAAAGAATAATAAAATTTGATTCGCGTTTGTTTCTCGCAAGTTATTAAAATTCCAAAAGCCTATAGAAATAAACGTATCTTTGGCTGAATTCGTGTGGAAATTATCCGCAAAAGCAATCAGTCTTTGATTCAACAGTTTTCAGGATTTATTATATTTTATAATTGGGAGGAATGAGACTCGATTTGCGGAAATACCTACGAATGAGTAGATTTTCCTTACGGGAAAATTTTCAATCGCTGGAGCTTTTAATTTAAACCTAAACTATGAAAGTCAGGGAATCTATTATATTATTATAAAGTTTTTTATTCGTCGAAAACTGAAGATCAATGACATGACTCAGACTTAAAATTCTGAAAACTCATTGATTTCCTTAACATTTCTTATAATCTTCTCAAGTATTTGATTTTTTCTCACAAATGACTTAAAACTGAATTAAATTCTTCGATGATTTTGATGAGTGATGACAACCATTGCATTTCATTTTGTGATTCAATTTTCTATTCTAATGATTATACAAAATATTCAACTCTTAATGATTTTACGGATAATTAAATATTTTTTATGTTAAAACTCATTAGTATTTGGAATTAATAATTATTTTCTAATTATTAATTACTTGAATTAAATCAATGGAAAAGATAACCAAAAATAGATTAAACTTTTGGCTATCATTTGAAAATCAATTTTTTCTTGATAAGTTTAATTAACAAATGGCTAAAAGAAACAAAAATACATGATCATTATAATAAGTATTTCACAAAAATCTTATCTAGGATAACCTAGCTAATAACAAATAACATGAAATAACTAATAATAGAGGCTAGTTCTTTTAGAAAAGTTAGGTATTGAAAAGTAATTGCTAGTTAGTCAGCCGAGTTAGCAATCAGACTCAGAATCAATGTTCTGTCAATTAATCTAAAAGTCATGTAATCTAGACATCAAAATGATGTCCTAATTTTCATTATTCATGACAAATAAGTTGGAAAACATGAATTTTGATCTTGAATAAATGAGAATCATTATTAGCCTAGATGGCAATTAATGCCTAGATGAATTAGTTCCACTAAAATTGGCCTCAATAGGCGTTATATGTGGGCAGATATTGACAAAAATGATCCCTTTTCTCATTCTCTGATATATTCAATCGCTTTAAATGGAGTTTTGGTTTTGTTGGCAAAGAATTGATTATAAAAATGAAATAAATATATAAATAAACCGAAAATCGATTGGAGAGGGAATTGAATTCTAAAAATAGTTGAAACTCACCTCAAATCGATGGCAACGAATTAGGACTTTATTTATAGAAAAGTTGTTTGAATTAAGAAATCAGAAACAAATGAAAAATTATTTATCAATTGAGTTATGAGTTAACAAATTTATAAAGTATTAAACGTTAATATCGTTTATGTTATGTTATCTCAGATAAGACTAAATCAGTGTTCGTGTTATGGCATTAGTGACTGTTTTGCCGACAAATTCAGTGTAAGCCTCACCCAAACCAATGAAATTACTTTCGTTTGACAATAAGAAGAGGCCGTATGTCTGGCCTAAAGGCATGGGAGTGATCGTCGATCTGATGCTCTCATCCCTAATAATATTCTTGTTTTGCATTCATTTTTGCCCTCAGTTTATATCAGTTCTGTTCTGTTGTATCGATTCATCCATTATTTTATATGCAAACAGAGGGGACCGAACTTTAGGGGTCGAACGCCAACCAAAGTGACAGACAGGCCATCCGATCGTAAAGTGTGTTTAAAGCTGAAAAAGTAGTGAAGGTTTAGTGCAGAGTAGAGTCAGGTATAGAGAAGCTGATGAGGTAAAGGCACTTTAGGCTGAGCTCTGCCCGAAGGCATGTATGGCATAATTGGTCCGCTTCTCATAACTGGCAATTATGTCTAAGATTGTGAACAACTGAGACTACCAGCGATTGTTATTATTGCTTCCATTCCTTTCGATGCTCTTCCATCGCAACAACAAAATGTCCACCGATTTGGTCCAAACACAGCACCGACAACAGTGTCAGCCCATAGACCAGTGGTTTTGGCCGACTTCCAACTTATTGTCGCCTCTAATGGATAGCAATAGTAATAAATCTCAAAGTGTTAACACTTCCATAACTACGACGAGTGTGGCTTCCAATCCAACTACTGTTGGCACTTACCACCGAAGACATAAGCATTGGTGGAAAGTTTGTTGGATTTACAATAATGGAAATTTTATCGGCAATCCCTCAAAACCAACTCATTTCAGACAATTTCATCAACAGTTCAGTTCGTTCTCAATGTGTTCTACGAATATGAGTGCGATCTTTAATGACAGATGTGTTCAGAGGGATGAGTAAGTCTTCAAAGAGTCTCTTCACTCAAATCCTATAATCTATTGATTAATTCCTCAATTATTATCATTTTTTCCAATTTTCAAACTTCACCTGAATTTTGAATTTATGAATATTTTCAATACAAAAATTGGATGAATTGACGCAAAAACTAATTTTGATTCAAATCCGAGTTTTTCTGTCAAAAGCACTTATGATGTACTCAATGGTTATATAAACTGTTTTGGAGCTGACTTTCATTGAGATTGTAATCAAAGGACTCGTTGTCTGATTCGCTATTTTCCTGAATAATAGCCAAACGATTAGTATATGAATCCGTAATAAGTTTTGCTTCTTTGTCGTTGGCTCGTGTCTGTCGTGTACTATCCCTGTCCTTCTCTGGTCTACTGAGTAGTTCTCATTAGTTGTTTAGTAGTTTCACAGTTTCATGACTTCAATAGAGTTTGTGTAGACTTTTGGGCACTTTTATTGTTCGTCGCCTTTATATTGAACGACATTTAAGTCCCGTCTTATTGTTTGAGACTCTTTTCAAAACAATTGAAAGGAAAACAAAAATTAACAATAATTTGATTTAAATGAAAAGATTTTCGTTTAATATCTAATAATTTATAACTTGTTTTCAGTCAAATATTTTCGACGATTAAGGCTAAGAACAGTGCGAATAGTGAACAAGAACTGAAATCTGGCAGCGATTCCGTCCCGTCTTGTGACCCTCGACAAAGACAAGCAGTGGAACCCCCTGTTCGAGACGTTCGGCAGTCAGGACAGGCATTATCGATGACGAGCTGTGGGCCTACCATCAGTTCATCAGCCACTTCAGGATTTTTACAGCAAAAAGTCGCTCAACCGTTGAGTGCATTATTAAAGCAGAAATGCGAACATAAAAATAGTATCTCTCAGTTCTTCATTGACTTTAAGGGTAAATATTTATACTAAATGTTGTACACAAACGCCTGATTCACTCCTTATGGTAAGACTCACTATAAATACTTTCATTTGGTGAAGGGTCTGAGTGGAGAGCAGAACAACTTCAGTACCAAATGCCAGCCCATGACATACAGATGTTTAAAACGCAGTCAATTGAAGTAAAATTTGTCCGAAACCAACAGAGAAGGGCTCAAATCAAACCTCAACTCTTCCTCAATAAGTCACTCAACCATTGCTTCAAAGTATGTCTTTTTCTCAAAAGTATCCAAATTATTGATAAATAAATTTTGTGTTCATTTAGTGCCGAAACGCCATCGAAAACGACTCCTTTGGCGTAAAGATATCGGTCGCCAAAAACGGAAATCTTAACAATGGATACAATACTACCACCGATGATGAGGACAACACTGCCCTTAGAGAGAACGCCTCAGATAGCACTCACCCCTCTTTAAACAGCTCCACAGCTCTGTTTCATATCCAATGTTTTACATGTGAAGAGTGTCTACAGGTCTTAGTAGACTTGAAGGCATTCCTTCACACCAGTGCTGATCGAAATGACAGAACCAAAGTGAAGAGCAGTCTCTACTGTAGTCGACATTTCGTGGAACTGTTCAAACCTCGCTGTCAGTTCTGCGATCACCTTATCTTTGATGAGGAGTGTACTGAAGCTGAGGGCAAAGCCTGGCATTTGGGACACTTCTGTTGCTCAGAATGCAAGCGATCTTTAGGAGGACAGCAGTATATTATGGCCGACCCCTCAAAACAAAACGACAAAAAAGCAATTATCAACACAAGAGCTCAATTCAATCTTCAGACTAAAGACAAACATCAATTGCCTTATTGTCTGACCTGTTTTGACATTCTTTTCGGTGAATTGTGCGAAGAATGTGGAGAACTGATTGGCTGTGATGTGGGGGCCATCTCTCACGAGGGCCGGTCGTGGCACGCAAGTGACCAGTGCTTCAAATGTAACCTTTGCTTCAAAACTCTTTTGGGAAAACCATTTCTTCCAGCATTTGATGGAAGAATCTATTGTTCGATCTCTTGTTCTGAAGAAGCCGTTCAACGAAATAAATATCGAAATCGAAGAAAGCAAAGGGCGCTGACTAATGGAAATACTGACAATTCTTTTGGTATCACTAATAATAACGATTCGAATAATGTCTGCCAAGAGTTGCAAACTGAAGAACACCTGAAATCTAAGCCACAAATAACCGAAAACCAAGAAATTTATAGTCAGAGACCACAAGAGAATAGAATCGGACTTCCACTCAATGGAGTGGTCGTCGAAAATCCAAAGAATGAAAAACCAAATAAGTTTGAAAAATATGAAGAATCAGAAAATTTGAGCCAAAAAACGGCTAAAATTAATTTAAATGAAAATTCAGTGAACTTTGATTTGAATTCTGGGAAACCTAATGATTACCACTCCTTTGAAAACAATAGAATCCCACCGAATGTCACAAATTATGAAGAATTCCCGACAAATGATATTATGGCTAAACATATGTTAGAATACCTGCAAAATCAGCGGCAATCGGGAAAACCCGCAAATCCGATGAATCATATATTGAATTATATGAGACACCAATTCATTCAAAATGGAATCAATGGTCACAACCATATAGTCGGCGCCGCAATAGAATATGGGAGTAGTCTGAGTGAAGACGAGCGCACAAACCCTCGAATACCAGAGAGAAAAACTGAAATCACAAACCAAATGCCTTCCATTACTTCTTCGACATCTTCTAGTCTGAGTGCAAATCCATTCGAAACAAATAACAATTCATTGAAATCGAGGCCATTAACCACCGCATCACTCATTCATTCGTCGTCTTCTAATGAGACGACACCACTTCTCTTGCGGTCATTGGAAGAGAGGGCCAAACATTTGTCACAAACCGATAGCCAAACCAAACACGTTATCAATAATTCGCGAGTATTTGAAGAGAAGTCAATCCAATCACTGCCAAAGAGTGAGTCCCCGTCACAGACCTCTTCACAGGCCGACCATTCGTCCAACAGTTCATATATTGAGAACAACAGTCGAACCAATGACTCGACTCATCTGAAAGTAACACCTCTTCTGACTTCAAAAAGAGCAGAAGAAGCGGACACTCCATCCACTCAATCGACAGCACTTCAGTCAACTTCATCTCAAACAACACCGGAAACTAATCCGCGTTCAGCCAACAAATCGGTGACCTTTGACCCCAGCGTTAAGGAGACGACTGGAAGACGACTCAACCGTAAAACAAAGTCCAGATCACAAAAGAAAACTGAGTGGAGTGATAATGAGTGGTGTTCCACATGTAGCTCCTGCTCTTCATCTTCGAGTGATGACAACTTTGACTATGAGTCCACTCTCGAGAGAAATCGGAACCAATGGTTGGGCGGAACTAAAATTCATTACGTCTCTAATGAGAGGAAAAAAAGTACTTCGAATCTAATGCCACAAAACAATACACAAAACGAAAGTTGTGTTATCTCTTAAATCATATATTTATATACTCTTTGTATTCAAATATTAATATATTTATAGTTTTGAACAAAATATTAAATAAAAGTTTAAATAAATATATTTCTCATGAATTTGTCTCAAAATCATTGAAAACCAAACTTATGTTTAACTAAATTTTGGATTTCCTTCAGTTTTGGCAAAATATATGTCAAATAGTTAGCGAGAATATCAGCTAGAACATCTTAATTCATCTATATATTCATATTTGAATTAGCAAGTTGATTTTCGCAACTTATCATAAACAGTGTTACAAAAGAGGGCCGTTCACTGAGAGTAACGATATTTGTGAAAATGTTTGTATTGAATGCAAAATTGAATCTATTTTGAGAGGAAATGATAAGACGTCCGAAGAATATCACGAATTTCTTCCTCAGTGTTGTCGTCGCTTTCGGTTTCGGCTCCGGTTATTACATTTGGGAACCCGCTATCAGACAACAGATCTTAAACGAGAAGAAAGCAAAAGAGTCCTCAACTGAATCCTCTCCTTAACTGAAACAATGGTTTCTCTGAAAGGATCGAAACCGATGACAATCGCTGTAATTGTCGGCGGATTGGGATTAATGGGGTTTTCCATCTTCCAAATAGTGATTCCCTCCTATAAGATGTATAGACAGGAAGAGCTGAAGAGTGAAGCCGTTTCTCTTCTTCAAAAACGCAGACAAAATGATTCAATAAAATAGTCTCAAAATAGAGTCTAATCTATTGTTTTGTAATAATTATTAATTAAATACTTTTAATGAATAAATTCTGAATTTATTAAACTATTTGTCATTAATTTCAACTCAAATGAAGACATTTTTCAAATCAAAGGAAATCTAATTTATTGTTAAAACCAATTGACATGAGTTGTGGTCAACCATTAAATTAACTAAATTTGAGAACTATTACTAAATCTGTTCAAAGGATTTACTGTTCCTTCCATTTGGTGTTAATGAAGGGAACGTATTGTAAAACATATTTCCAGTCGAAGAAGAAGGCGGCGGCCACTCCCGCAGCCGCTCCGAACCCGACCCCCGAACGAGCCCTACAAACAAATTTCAATTATTAATTGCAATCATTTCTGTAAAGACTATTATCAAGAGCTAAATGAAAGGCATCTTTGACTTCATCTGAAGAATTTCGATACGAAATTCGGTAAAATTGAAGACAATTTTTCAAAAGAATTCATTAAATTGATTTTGAAAACAAAATGTGATTGTTTACCAATTTTTACTATAATTGAAGGCTCTCTTTGGCGTCAATGAGGGCCAAACACCTTTGACCAGACCTCCAGACATCGCGACAAAGATTTGATGAATAAAAACAAATTAATGTTTTGGTCAGAAATCGATTGGTTTTCAGAAATCAGTTCACAAATGACTTCAACGATAATAACGTCTAAAAAGAGTAAAACATTTTCTATGAATCAAAGAATCGTTTGTTTTGACTGAAAGTCAAGTATTTCTCAAAACATTTAATTTAATTAATCCTTAATTTAAGACAAATTGTGAGCAAATCTCCGAAGATATGACTCATTTAATTAAAGCCAATTTCACTCTATCTTTGGCTCAAATATTTCGGTAAATATTAAACAATTAATTGATAACAAAATTAATTGTTTTCAAATAAATCTCTCATTTCTTAAAATCAGACAAAATTTGGTTAAAAATTCGAGATATTTGTCGACCAAACCTTCAAAAGTCGGTTCCAACAAACCGTTGACTGTTCTTAAAGACACCGAAACCGAACTCATGGATAGGGAAGAGAAGGAACACAAAAATAAATTGAGTCAAACGGTTCTGACAACAGAAGAACCGATGTCTATAACAGACTTTAATGGCGTTCCAAAGGAACACATTTATGAGCGAAGAGTCCGAATCAGTCAGCCCTCGAAGAATGCGATGCAATCGGGAAGTTTCGGTTACAACAAATGGAAGATTGAGTTCGAGAGCAGAGAGCGGTGGGAAAACCCTCTCATGGGATGGACCTCAACGTAAGAACCGTTTTATTCTCTCATTTGTTCTCAAATCAGTTTCTCTTATTAGAGGCGATCCGTTGTCTAATTTGAATGTTTGGTTCGCCACCAAAGAAGAAGCGGCAGAATTCTGCCAAAAGAATGGCTGGTATTATGAGATCAGTGAACCTCAAGAACGCAAAAACCTTAATAAGAATTACGCGGAAAACTTCTCCTGGAATAAGAGGACGAGAGTCGGCTCCAAATGAGTCTCCATTTCAATGATTGTCTCATTTCTAACCCCAGTTTCAAAATTAGTTAAGTTTTGCTTATTTTAGCCAAAAGTGTAAAAATATTAAATAAATTTTCGGGAAAAGTATTCGTAAACTAAATCCTTATTAATGGAAACGGTTTTTGTCTTAAATCGAGTGAAGACTTCAATTATTATTAAATAATTAGTCAATTGTTGGAAAATAAGTTGAAAACCGTTCGTAAATAAGTTTTATTTGAGATATTATTCAGAATAGTGTCCAACAAATTGATATAAAAATTAGAAAACATTTATTTATTTAAAAGTAAATCATTTACTCAAAAAGCTATCGATTTTCTCATTAATTTCGGGAACGGCTTGAAAGAGGTCGGCCACAAGACCGAGATCTGCCACTTGAAAAATGGGTGCATCCGGGTCTTTATTTATGGCCACAATTGTCTTCGAGTCTTTCATTCCGGCCAAGTGTTGGATCGCACCGGAAATGCCGACAGCGATATAGAGCTCCTAATTTCATAAATCCAATGAAAGCTATTTTTCAAATCAATGATTAGAGTGAATATACCGGAGCCACGATTTTTCCGGTCTGTCCGACTTGCATATCGTTGGGAACAAAGCCGGCGTCGACCGCCGCTCGCGAAGCACCGACCGCTGCATTCAATTTGTCGGCCAAATCGTAGAGCATTTTGAAATTGTCTCCGCTTTTCATTCCTCGTCCGCCAGATATGACTCGCGAAGCACTGGTCAGCTCTGGTCTCTCGCTTTTAGTCAACTCCTGTCCCAACCATTCGGAGGAATCATTTTTAGGAATCTCGTGAGAGATTTGTTCAGAGGGTGCGTTACCCCCGTCTTCGGGCACGGCTTCAAATGAGGTTCCCCTGACTGTCATCACTTTGATTGAATCCAAAACTTTGATGGTTTGCAAAGCATTTCCCGCATATATGGGTCTCACAAACGTGTCCTCCCCTTTGACTCCTGTTATTTCGGAAATCGGCGAAACATCGAGTTGTGCCGCAAGTCTTGGAATCAGATTCTGTAATAATGACAACAAAATGAGGCAAAAACTGGAACTGATTTTGTGGGACAAACCTTTCCGACTGCTGTCGCACCGCTCAGAATATGAGTGAAATTGAATTGTTTTTGTGTGGAGACCACAAACGGCGCCAACACTTCCGGTAAAAATCCTTTGAAGGCCTCATTCTCTGCGACCAAAATCTTCTTAATTCCGTTAACTTTGGACAGACTTTGGACGACTTCCGAGACTTTTGTGCCCAACACTAGACATGAAATATCGGAACCAATTTGTTTGGCGGCACTAATCGTATTCAAAGTCACTTTTGAGAGCTTTTCGTTGTTGTGGTCAACGATTACCAAAGAACTGGCGAAACGGTTAGAACAGATCCGACCACACGATGACAATCTCTGCAACAAATCAAACAAAATTAAAGACAATCGGTTTTCCCCACAATTTCTTTGCCTTACATTTAATCCAATCGTAAAGTAATTTGATTTCGAATATATTTTAAACATTTTTCAGTTTAACTAATTTTTTGCGAATTAAATGTTTTAATGATATTTAAATTCTCGTCAAATGTTTGAGACTTTGGACTCACTTTTGATAAATAATCTAAAAATCCCTGAAATCAACAAAATTTGTTTTCAAACACCAAAAGAGGGAACACTTGTTCTCAAAGACCGTTCTCTACTGCTTTGGATATATTGAGCAAATGAGCAAGATCAAATGTGAAAATGATCAAAAGATAAAAATTTAATCGATTTCTAATTTGAAATTAAAACCTTGTTAATTCGTCAACA
>JAQGBD010002099.1:0-11499 GCA_034698165.1 Punctoribates punctum
TATAAGTAGGTTTTAAGAGGAGTTAAGTTTAAAAAGTTTAATAAAAGTTTTGTTTCAAAATCAAGCCCTACAATATTTTGTACTCTTTTAGAGCAAAAATAATTAGATCTGGTTCACTTTCTGGGATCCGGATCCGGTCTGTCCGCCCTGGATCACTCTCTGGATGGTTCCGCCCAATCGGTTGATTTGTCTCTGGAAAAGCTCGAGGTATTCTTCAAATTCCTTGATGAATGGAACAGTAGACATGACAGGCCCCTGTTGTCCGTTCACCTTGTTCATCTCCTCAGCGGTAGTGCCCTGAAGATTGAGACCACCAGTAAGTCCTCTGGTGATGGTTGAGGACACATCTGAAGACATAGGGATTAAGTGATGTTTAATAAATGAGTGGACAGACCTGTGATTTGTTTTTGAGCCAATTTGAGCATATCTTCCAACTCTCCAACGATGGGTACTCTCGACAGAGAGAAGTCTCTATTCTGGTCGGCTTGAAGAGCACCGGCATCTTTGCCCACGAGTTTGTTCAAGCCATTGATGGCCACATCGACATCGCGAAGGGCTTTCTTAGCCTCAGTCAAGTCATCGCTTGAAAGTCGGCCGACGAGGTTCGGGGTAAGGATTCTGTTGAACTGATTGGAGAGACGGGTCATCGATGCCTGAACCAGACGCAGCCATTCCTCAAACTGTCTCAGAATAATCACTCGCTGAGGACCGTTATTCTGTTCCGACTCTGATTGGGTTGAAATTGAAAAATTCAATTAGTGTTCAGTTCTGAGGACTGGATTCATACAAACCTTGTCTGCCATTCAAGACATTGCACTGAGAGAGGGCTACGAAACCCAATAACAGAGTAAATGAAAGTTTCATTATTTGTAAGTTAATTGTGAGAAAAGTTTATTAGAAATGAAATTATGTGATTAAGTTAATGATTTACACCAAGCAATTGCTCGCCTTTTTATACTAAATTTTGTGCGGGTTAACTGCATTTAGAACCCTGATCATTTTCAACACATTCGGTTCAACACATCTTGTTTTTTATTCAGAAGAGAATAATTGAATTAATTATCAATTATTGCGATTCTCTTAAAACAATTGTATTTAATATTGAATTTGAGCCCATATTCCAAAAGTTCAATAAATCCATTGTATTTCTAATGAACTATTAATGGTAAACTAGCATGGTTAATTAAGTTACACAATATTCAAATTAAGCCTCTGCTGTCATATTCTTCAACAGCTATCAAGTATACCTTGATTCTATTGAATTTAATGTTATTCCAAGCATGAGAAACAATATTCAAAAATATTCTCAAGTTTATACCCCGAAATTATCATCAAGTATATCTTGGAAATATAGTTATCATGATAAAAAGTAATCATTCAAATGAAAAATTTAAATTCAAATATTTTATTGATCAAAAGTATTCAAAGAAATGAAGCAGAACAATGAGCAAGCTAATTGCTTTTATGATAATGTAATGTAATGTGATTAAAACATAGGTTAAAATTTGTACAAGGTGACCACAACTATGAAGCAGAGAATGATGATTAATAACTTGATCAATTTAAAATCAATGGTTTCTCTTCAGACGAATGCCTCGATACCTATCTACCATATCCGCCAAAACCTCCCATTCCTCCGAAGCCTCCCATTCCGCCCATCATACCCATCATGCTGAAAAACAAAACAAAAAACATCTTAATAAGATGGGTCATTCGAATTTGTACTTACCCTTGGTGTGGGTCATAAGGGACAGGCACAAATTTGTATTCTGTTTCTGTGATATCGCCGCCACTACTGCCCCCGACTATTATGATGTCCTGTTGTTTCCTTCGGGCGCTCACAATACCGATAGTCAGACAACAAAACCAAACAAACAAAAGACAAATATTTGACTTCATATTAGTTTCGAGTGATTCTAGTCTTCAGACAAACAAAGAATGATATCAAACAAAAAGAAAAATTGACTTTTATATGCTATTTGAAAATAGTAGCAAGCTATAAATATATCAAATTATTCAAACCATGATAAGAATAGACTGTAGGCTTCGGAAAATTACTTTTTTTTATTTCCGTAAATTTTTCCGAATATTCAAATAATGAATTGTTTTATTCCGTAATTAATGAGTCGATTAATGAGTTAATGATTTTTTTCACATCAATGGGTTAGTGCTAAAAGTAGTTTTGTCGGACAACTTTTATTTTTACCGCCCTTTGATGCATGAATGAGCAGGATAATTTACTGATAAATATTCATTTACTAATTGATCTTAATTAGTCTTCAATCAACTTTTATTATAGGAAAACCCTTTCATTGAAAACCCTTCGTTTAGTAATTAAATAATAAATAATATACTCCTTAATAATTGGTTAAATATTCACCATGCTCAATATTTGAAAAGAATTTTTTGTTTAGTAGTTAATTATTGTGAATTAGACTAAAATTTTCAATTTTTATTCAGTTATTTTCATTTTAAATATCGTAATAAATTAATCATGTTTAATTTATTATGACCACCTTGGTAGGTTAAATTTTTATTTAATATATTTTTATTAGTTTGGAATCTATCAAATTGTTAAATATCTACCAATTATGTGAATGAGCTAGCTTATTTCTTGAGACCTTTACGATGACTGACCATCATTTCATAGACTTCTCTTGGAATATATTCAGCGATACCAAAGAAGAACCTAGGCAAAAATTTACAGGGAATCACAGGGTATCTGATTTCTGGTTCGGGTGTTCGGACGGCTTCGACCAATTTGTCGACCACTTCGTGGATGTTCTCTTCCGGCGGGAAAATGACATTTCCCTTCTCGCGGGCGGCCTTCAGGTCTCTGTAAAACTCTTCGCCGTAAAAATCTCTGACTTCTTCAGTGCTTTCATTCCACTGTTTGTCGAGCACTCGACCGAAATACTCGTCGGTAGCCATTTGTGTCTTGTAGGCGATGGGCTCTACTGTGGTCACCCGAACGCCATACTGTTTATTCTCCCGCCTGAGTGCGTCCGAGAAAGCGATGGTGGCGTGCTTGCTCATTGAGTAGTGTCCCATATTCTGGGCCGCAAATCGACCCGCCATTGAGACCAAGTTCACAATACGACCTGAAGACAGATATAAATATAATTTGTTATCGAAATGTATAAGTATTTTGATATTTGAATGAAAAGTATTTATTCTTATCTTAATGTTTGAGATAAGTCAGTGACAGACCTTTTGATTGTCTAATCAATGGAAGGAAAGTTCGAGTGACGCGAACGGTGCCCAAAGTGTTCACATCGAAGAGAGTTTTAAATGCTTCGGTTGTTCCCCAATCGACAGGACCCAGAGTGAGGATACCGGCGTTGTTGACCACTGCCCACAACTCTTCTCCATTTCGCTGTAAATCAGTTTTGATTCCTTCATAAACAGCTTTGATTTCGTCCTCATTCGTCACATCCATACGAATCACTTTAGTCTTGCCCTCAAAGCGAGCGCCGGTTAGTAAATCCTTAGCGCCGTCAGAGTCGGGGTTCAGGACAGTGGCGTACACTCGGAAGCCATTTTCATTGAGTTTATGTGCCGTCGCATTACCGAAACCGGTGTCACAGCCTTATTACAGACCATTAGACATAAAGTTGATAAGTGATCATCTATTACAGCATACCTGTGACGATGACAGCCCTCTTGAATGAAGTGAGTACCTCCTTGTTCCTACTTTTCCTGAATTTTTTGGTTAAACACCAAGAAATTGAGGACACGACCAGAACAAGACCGACATTTGAGAGCAAAGAACCGAAACAACAGCTGAGTTTAGCTAAGGTGAAGACCGACACAAATATCAGACAATACTGAGTCCACAAACAGTTGAGTGAAAAACATTTAGTTAAAGACATTTTCGTTATTCGACTTTCTTTGAGTTCAAAATCTGAATAAATGAACAAAAACTGATTTTCAACTCAATTAAGATATAAACCGATAGAAATATTTCGGTGCAAATGAAAGATAACAGAATCCAAGCACTGGTTTCAGGGCTATACTCGAAAATAGGCGTCAATTCTGTGATAAGTTTGAAGTTTTTTCTGATAAAACTCATTAAAGTGAATGTAAATCAAAGTCCAATTCACTGTTGTTATGTTTTATGCAATTATTACCTGACTTTTGTTCATAAATAGATTATAAATAGATTTTATGTAAAAAGAGGTAAACTATTACTCGCTTTTCTATGCAAAACCAGTTTCTAGCCCTGGCTTAGAGTTTAAAAGATACTTTTAAAATAAATCTAAATCATCAGCAACTAGGACAAATGCAGACTTCTCTAATAAAATTGGAAATATTTGACCCTATTTGCGATGAATAGATTAAACCACTTTCAGACACATTTCAATCATTAGAGGCATTTATTGCAAGAATTGTTAATTATGTACTCAAATGTACTAAAAAAGTTACATAGAGTACAAAACGTACAGAAATATTTGACCTTGCTTAAGATCAATGCAGTTCACTGGGAAAAGAAATGGAATTTCGCCAATTTTATGGTAATTTCATTAACTTTATTCAATTATTGTGAAGGAAGTGTTTGATCAAGGCAAATATGAATTTAGTTTAGAATAAATAAACAAAATTTTATTAAAAATGGATACAAATAATCAGAGGTATAATTAAATAGAAGTTCCCTCCCTGTGCTCAGCTTTAAGTTGAGAACCGGGAGGATAGTTCAGTATGAGGTCGAGTTGCTTGGTCAAAATACTCATTCGCTTTCGGATGATTTCCACCAAAGTCTTGAACTCTCGTATGATATCATCGTTTGATTGTGGTTTGGGTTTGGGTTCGTCTCTGACATTAGGGTTGGGCTGTTTTCCTGGTTGTCCCGGTTGGGGCTGTTCCCCGACAATCATTTTGTTCATACTTTGGCTGATGTTATCGACGGTGTCGTCGAATATTTTGATCACATTATTCACTAAATCTCTTAAAGACTGCGGAATCGTTCTGTGGTTTACATCATTGACTTCTTCTGATTCTGCTTCGAGTCCTCCAAAAACTCGAGTTATCTGTTCTGACACGTCTTGGATTTGATTTGACCACAACCTCATGAACTTCTGCACCTCATTCAGTAAGACATAGTTGTCTACCGGTCCGTCACGAGTCACCATATTTGAGACCGTTTTGCTCACCTCTTGTACCGAGTCTTGGAATTGGCGCAGATTTTGTGTAATTTGTTTGATGCCAATGATGTTTGTGGCCGAACCTGAGGCGGGACTGTCCTGAGCATCGCTTTGCATATATTGTATACCTGAACCTGGAATAGGAATGGTTGGAAGGCCTATACTCTTGCCAACACTTGTCAGTACTCCGACATAAGCGGTGGCCATCTGTCAAAAAAGAAGACAAATCATTGAAAATCAGTTTGGAATCAGTTTAATGTAATTTACAATACCTGTTGAAAAGCGCCGAAGAGTTTCTGGAGCGCATCCCTGACCGGAGTGTCATTTCTGACATTATCTTTGTTGCCGTTATTGGAGATATCATTGACATTGATATTTGCTTTCTCCAATTCTTTGAGAAGTTCCTGAATATTGTCTATATTATTGATATTGGACTGTCTTTTCTCAAAATGAGCGCAACTGACAAACGATACGAACAAACAAATGACAAAAAACTTCATCTTTTCTCTGATTTATATCTCAATTATAATGTGAACTAAAATTGTTTCTATTTTTTATGTTTTTATATGATTTCAAATCCCGTATAGTTTTTCACATAAATTGCATTTTTATTCATAAGATTTCAGAAAACGATTTCAAAATTGAAATAATTGCGGAAAAGCGGGTCTTCTCTAAGAATTACATCAAATCTCTCTCTAATGGATTCGGATTTTGATTTTCAATTTGTGGCGGATTCGGCTGAATATCACTTTTCCTGGAATTCAGACGTATATCGAAGGCCTTTGTATTGAAGGTATAGTAGATCTGAAGAGTGATCCAAACGAAGAAAATGATTGGCAGCCAAAAGAGCCTCACTTTCCAACACTCGTAGTGATGGCAGAAGAGAAGACAATCGGAATAATAGGCGAAATACTTTCTTCTCAGCCGCTGGCGATCGTTGGGCTCTGTTCTGAGTCCGAGCCATCGCATCATAAACTCATACTTCCTGTCGACCATCCACTGGAGCCGAAGGTAGTGCTCGAAATCCGAACGCTTTCTGCCGAACCGATCGTTGGCCGACTCCCGTAAGACAGTGGCCGCCCTCTGGAGTTCCCACTTGTTTCGCAAATGTGGAAACTCTTGGAAAAAGTTCTCTTCGGTGGGAACGTAGTTATAGTGTGACAGCTTCAGACCCCTGAGCTCTTTGATTATGAATGACCTGAACTTTGATTTCCACCACCGCTTTCGGACGGCTTCTCCCGTCGGTAGACGAATGTCGAGAACCGACTGTTTGTAGTCCAAGAAATCCATTTCCATATGGCGTTCCAAAAATTTGATGAACGGGTGGTATGGCCAGGAATAGGCACATTGTCTGTGGAAACCCATGGAAGCAAAACTGGGAACTTCTGAGTCTTCTATTCTTAACGACATTTTTGTTCACTTTTTTCTGTATTTGATTTAAAGGTTTTAACGGTTTATTGATTTCTAGACTTTTCCAAAAAAATAAGATTTTATTTCATTATAATCGATGAGCGAGAGGTCAAAGTTCGAGCCTTGACTTTGACTTAAGCTAAACATTGACTCAAAGCTATTGTTATTCTGATTAAAATTCAATTAAATAATGAAATAAAAAGTTTAATAAAATCATTGGAATATGTTTTTGAATTAGAAAATGAACAATAATTTTTCAATTGTTAATCTTGGTTAAAATTAGTTTTGATAAAAATCTTCAAATTCTTTCAAATCTTCGTTTGTTTTGATATAATCGCGCAAAAAGTTGTCGTAAAGAAATTCAATGATTTGTTTGTAAGACTTGTTTTGAAAGTCAGGAACCGTTGACTTAATTATTCGCCAGTTTTTCATCAAATTATTAAACGAAGAAATGTTTGAAAACTTTTCTTTAATTAAATCCCAATCGATATCAGATTCGGTGTCGAAATTGTATTTAAATAAACAGTAAATCAGTTTCGATGAATCCCTTTTAGACCAGTTGTCACTCAATCGGTCGAAGTGCGACACTTTCCACCGCAAGTTAAGTTTCCAATGTTGATAACAGTCTTTATCAGCCCGGTTGATTTGTGACAAATCTCTGATTCGAATTAAAGGAATATTTTTGGTGAATATATGTTGAGTCAAATCATTTGTTTTTAAAACTGTTTTCATTGCATTTAAGAAACTTTTTTCTTCATCTGAACTCCACTGTCCCTTATTATATTTCTCTCCATTTGCATTATAGTGAAATACAATTGCACCCTTAGCACATAATGGATAGCAATTAACTTTTTCACCAATTTTAGTCCACTGTCTCTTATAAACATTATCATGCAATGTTTTAATCATTTTTCTGTCGTTTTCATTCAATTGTTTTAATCGTTTCAAAGGGCATAATATACCTCTCGCTTTGTCATAGATATTACGTATTGTTCTGTTCGGCAAATCTTTGGCTAATCTCAAGAAGAAGTTTTCTCTTTGGATTAATTCTCTTAAGTGTTTCTTCTCTTCTTTACTGTGTTTATCACTGTATGAAAAAAATCCCAATAATCTGATTTTCATGTCTTCATCGCAATTGAATTCACCACAAAATTTGTTCCAATTGTTGGTTAGAATATTCTTCTCCTCTTTAGAAAACCTTCCCTTAACTACTTTAAAGTTATTTTCTTCGATTATTTTCTTAGTTATTTTGAAAACACTTGGTTTAGTAGTTAAAAACGGTACTAAAAGGTGTAATTTTTCATTACTTAAGAGACTGTTAATCACACAATTTTTGGCACTTTTATCACAATCTGTTTTTAACTCATTTTCAGTTGAATTGTCTTCAATTGTAATAATTTCTTCTTTTGTTATGTTTTGAATATAAGTCTCAGAAATATTGTCGGAAACGAAAAGCGAAACATTGTTTTCGAGGGAAGTATTCACTGAATTGTTGTCGAAATCGGTATTAATTGAGTGAACACTAAATCCTTTCCTTTTAAGAGACTTCACTTCATTGACACCAACTTTACTCACATTTGTGTCCCTTTTGTCAGACATTTGTTTGACTCGAAAACCTTTTCTTTCCAAAGAACTGACTTTTCTTTCATTCATTGCAAACAAATCAACGAATAATTAAAAGAGATTTAAATAAACGACAAAATCAAAACTGATTTCAATGAAAACAAATTTAAACTTTGAGCACATGTTTTGTGTTTACAAACATTCAAAAAGTTTAGACTATTTTTAGACATAATTTATGTGAAGTTTTGTTTCAAAAACACATGAATTCAATGTTTTCTTTCGATTGATTTCATCAGAAAATCACTTCTCATTCAAAAACAACAAACGATAAGAAAACGGTTAAACAGTTTTTGTTGAATAAAAGTACAAAAATAGACACAAATTGACTGATTTTCTGTGATAAACAATGTTTGACAACCAAACGGATGACGAGACAATCGAAGAAGACTTTTATGCCTTTCTTAACGTTTCAAAACAGGTCTGAATTGAAGTCACACTTTCGGCGAACTTCTGACCAATGAATTGATTCCTTGTTTTCAGGCCACCGATGAAGATATCTCTCGAGCCTACAAAGCGATGTCCAAAAGACTACATCCGGACAAACACATGGATCCGGAGCACAAGAAAAAGGCCGAAATCCTCTTCAATAAAGTGAAGAAAGCTTACGACGGTATCAATCATTTGTTCCAATTGTTTAATTCAATCCAATCTCTTATTCCTGAAGTTAATGTTTGTGTCATTAGTTCTGATTGATCCGCATTTGAGGGCCATTTACGATACGGTCGGCATCAGAGGCCTTAACACCGACGGATGGGTTTTGATGGAGAGGACGAAATCGCCGCAAGAGATCAGAGAAGAGTACGAAAGACTTGTTCGCGAGAAAGAGGAACGCCTTCTGCAACAGCAGACGAACCCAAAGGGCTCTATCAGTGTTCAGATCAATGCCACCGATCTCTTCGATAATTACAACGATTGGGAAGCAGTCTATTGGCCGTCGATTGAGATCCAATCGATGTCTATCTCGCAGTCAATTGACGCCCCCCTCACTCCTTACGATAATATAACTCTGAGTGGAAGTGCCAGTTCTCACAACGGGACCGGGTCTGGCACTGTCGCCACTTCTTTAAGACATGTGATCTCAGCGAAGACGTGGACTGAGATCGAGTTCGCCGCAGGTCAGGGACCAGTCATTACACTAAAAGGCTTTAGGAATCTGACCCGAAGGCTGCACTCGAACTGTCAGGTTCTGCTCCACTTCAGTCCTATGGGTATCCGCCCCGGACTTCACTTCGGTATGACTTCGACTCCCATTTGTCTTAAAATCAAAAACTGATTCCAAACCCTCTTTTCAGTCCTGAGCCGTCATTTGGATAAACACCTCATGGGATACATAACACTGAAGACAGGGCTCATGTCGTGCATAAACACATTGGTTGCGTGGGATGTCCAACGCTGTCGTGTAATCGGTTCCATACAATTGGGTTTTCCTCATTGTTTTATTACCGGAAGTTATTTACACAAATTCGAGGGAAACGACACTAAACTGAAAATAGCCGTTAAGTCAGTTCCTATTCTGTTCTCTTCTGAGCATAAGTTTAATACTTATTTCTGTCCAGAGCCGGAACTTTTGGCGCAGTCGTCGAATATGGGGGCGAAACACGAATTTCCAAACACAGCATAATCGGAGCCTCACTTTCATTAGGAGTTCCGTCCGGTGTTTCTCTTAGGATAAGGTATTTAACTCTAATTTGTTTTAAAACAATGGCTTTATTCTGTGTTTTGTGTTTCATAGACTGAATCGCGCGAATCAGAGCTATATTTTTCCCATACTTTTAAGCGACGAACTCTTACCGAACGCCATATTCTACGGAACCGTTGCACCACTTCTTGGGTTCTATTGTCTCAAGACTTTTGTTATAAATCCATATAATAGAAGACAATCCGAAAGAGAGAAACAAAAGGTACGGACAGCCAATCGAAACATTATTGTCGAGCGCCGTAAGGAAGCCGAGGCTGTGATCTCACTGATGAGGGAAACCTACGCTCGCATTATGGACAGGGAGTCAGAGAAAAGCGGGTTAATTATAGTCAGAGCTCTTTATGGCATCGAATCTGTTATTAATGAATATAAAGATAACGAAGATTTGGTGCCTTCCGATGCGGAGGCGTTTGAAGTAGTCGTTCCCATTCAATGTTTAGTGAACGCGGACTCGACGCTCACCATAACCGACTCATCCAAAGCACAGTTACCTGGTTTTTACGACCCTTCGATGGGAGAGGAAAAGAAACTCTTCATTAAATATAAATTCAAAGACAATTTACACCAGATTTTAGTGAACGACTCGGAACTGGTGTCTATACCATCGAAAGGTGGGTCCCATTCAACTGAAGACATTGTTTGACACAATTATTAATTGATTTATCTTTTGATTGATTGACAGCTCATCTCATTTCTTAGGAAAACAAATGAATTATATATTTATCGCGACTTTTAGTCAATGAATTCATCTTTTGTTTAGTCATTAGTTGTGTTCACGACTTAATTGAATGTAATTTAATTAATAATTAGTTTATATTTAAGTAATTAGTTATTTGTTTGTATTTATATTAGAGTTTTTACACAACTTATAGACATTTAATTAAAAATTTGAGTTAAATTAAAACTATTTTTTAGTATAAGTCAAAAGCCGTTCGTTTTCTACTCAGAGGACAGAGTGGACAGTGTTTTATGGCTGTTATCACTATTGTCACCGATTGGATCCATTACAAGAAGTCAATGATTCAGTAGAAATGTTTATAAACTTTTAATTTGAAAATAATTTTCGTTTCAAATGCTATTTATTTAGACATAAAATTAAACAAAAGTGAGAAAACATTCAATTCTGTGCTCTAATAAGGCCTAAACTCTACTCGATATCTATTGCTCGACGCTTTACCTTTCGCTTGAGTCTAAAAATAGATGTTCTGGTTATCACTCGCTTTGCTTTTAATGAGTTTTCTCATAAATATTTGATTAATTAATCGATTAATAGAATATTTGTTTGTATTTTATAACAGAATTGGTTTTTAAGTGCAGTTAATTCATAGAAACTATACTCAAATCTATTTATAAATCTATAAATAATTAATATTTTTGAATAATTAGCTCTGAATTTGAAAAATATTTTAGGATTTGTTTAGAGATTCCGATTCGAGATCAGTAGTTGTGATGGTTTAGTAGTCTTCCTCATCAACTCTGGTCTTGATTTCCTCTGCCTTCGCGGCCATCAATACCTTTCCGCCCAAAACAGAATCGATTTTCGATGAGATAACACTCAGTGTATACTCCATTCGGTCCACTCTTTTAGTCAGTTTCGAGAGATCGGGTCCATTGCCACCGAATCGG
>JAQGBD010002100.1:0-11490 GCA_034698165.1 Punctoribates punctum
TTCAGAGCTCTTCCTTTAAGATGTTTAAGCGATTCCACAAATTTCTGTTTGAATTCCATCGGATAGATCTCGTATTTGGAGACCTTCTTGTCGTCGACTAAGACATCCCCTTTGAGCCCCTTTCTGGCCTGGTTGATTCCGCCCCCAATCTTGACGCGACCAGAATTCTCGAGCAATATATCGAGTTTGTGTTGAGAGGTGTGTCCGAACTCACTGTCAGAAGCATTAAACTGAAAGTCTTTCTCCAGGGTGTAAATGACTGCCACTTCCTTGTCATCAATGAGAACAAGTGAACGATCAGTAGCTCCTCCTTTGTATTCAAATTAATTAATAAGTTTAGAATAAGTGATAAATTTTTTACCATTGATTTTGAAGTGTTTGAACTTAGGGCTGACTATTCGGTAGACAATGAATCCGAAGTTCTGTCCGAAATTTGATCCAATGTTCAGATTTTCCATAAATTTTGGTTCGTTTGACTCAATCGGCTTTATATGACTCAACAGGTCTTCGAAACTGAGATAATCTTTGACTTTAACGATACCGTAATGAGCGGCCGCCTCTACTTTTGGAGGTTCGGGTAAATAGGTTATGGGAAGACCTCTCTCTTCTCTTAACTTAGCGAAGAGTTCCTTTGCTTTCCAATACTTATCCGTATAATTGCCTGGAATATAATTTTTTTCTCAATATGTATTCAATTGATTAGGAATACCTGATTCGGAGAGAGGAGCGTCGTAGTCATAACTGGTGATAATACTCTTGTTAAAACTGTCGCCTCCATTCATAAAACCGAAATTAGTGCCGCCGAAGAACATATAATAGTTCATCGATGAGTTGGCTTTGAATAATATGTCCGACACTTGTGTCTCAAAGTATTTAATATTCATTCGGTGATGACCTTCACCCCAATTGTCGTACCACCCTGGCCAAAATTCTGATACATATAGAGGCTTATTGGGCTGAGCTTTGCGCAAAGCCATCAAATTTTCCAAAGAATAAGAGTTGAAATTGTCTGTCTCCAAAATACCTGCAAATAAATTGATCCTGTTAATTGAATGAGTTGGACTATTTTATAATTCCTACCAGGTAAATTTGTTGCCACAGCGCTGGCAGCAGTCTTTCCAGAATCACAGGTGAAAAGCAATTCATGGAAACCACTCTTTTCAATGGTATGTCTCAAGAATTCAAAATACTCTCGGTCATTCGCGTTATGAATACCTCCAAATTCATTCTCAAATTGGAGGGCAATAATAGGACCGCCTTTTGTGAACTGGTATTCGTTTATTATCGGAAGTATTTTATTGAAATATTTTCCGACGGCTTCCAAATAAGGCTTATAATTGGACCGGAATCTCATGTGAGGGTCTCTTAGAAGCCATGCGGGAAAGCCTCCCAATTCCCACTCACCACAAATGTATGGACCAATTCTGAAGACAACGAACAGATCGGCCTCTTTTGCTGTCTTCAAGAAGTTTCCCAAATTCAAGAAACCTGTCTGAAAGTCGAAATGACCTGGAGTTTCCTCATGCAAATTCCATGGCGGGTATAATTGCACCTAAAGTTAAATATAGTGATGGTCAATTTTTACATTGTTTAGTTTTCTATATACAGCATTAAGTCCAGCAGCTCTAAACTTGGTAAGTCTGTCCTTCCAGTACTCTTGTGGTAAACGGAAGTAATGAAGTGATCCGCTGTAAAGAGTGATTCGTTTGCCATTCAGAGTGAAGTCCACTGAATCGGCTTTAAGTCCTGATTTGATTCCACCGCTCGTATAATACGCATAATTGGTTGGGTCGGGTCTGTCGCTCAAACACTGGGATATTAGAAAAGATGAAATCAAAGCCAAAGCAATTGAACCCATTTTTGTCAAATATGACAAATCTTTGGAAATTCTATTCTTTGAACTAATTTATAGTTTTATTTGATTGACATTTGTTTGAACTCTGAATACAATCACAAACACTTTGAGATTAGTTTTATATAATAGAAAACAATTTTTAGATATCACTATCAGTATTCAGGGGAGCAATATATCTCACCTTGGGCATAAGTTCAGGTACTTTACCTGAACTTTACTCTTGTTTTGTCTTAAGAGATAAATGATCCGGCGTTTGATTCAACACAAAAATGAAAATAATTTAACATTTATTTAATTTTGATTTTTTAAAAAATTTCACAATATTTTAAGCTTAAACCTCTTTTCCAAGATCCGGTTTATCGACGAACTCTATTTTATCGTTTCCCGAATGTAATTCAAAGATATAGATGTCATTTGATCCGGTCTTCAAAAGAGGTGCTGGAACATACAGAGTCTTCTGTGGACCGATTTCATAATAGCGGCCGATATTGAATCCATTGACGAAAACGTTTCCTTTCTTCCAATTATCTAATCTTAAGAACGTATCCCTGGGTTTACCATTAATATAAAGCTCTGCCCTAAAAAGTGAGGGACTTTGGGTTTTATTCAGAGCTCTTCCTTTAAGATGTTTAAGCGATTCCACAAATTTCTGTTTGAATTCCATCGGATAGATCTCGTATTTTGAAGCATTTTTGCCATCAATCACAACATTGCCATTAAGTCCTTTACGAGCACTGCTAAGACTGGCGGATCCGCCTCCGTTGACACGACCAGTGTTCTCAACGAGTATATCAAGTTTATGATTATTTTTGGGTCCGAATTGGCTGATAGTTGTGTTTAATTCGCTCTTTTTATAGTAAACAACCGCTACTTCTTTGTCATCAATCAGGACTACTCCACGATCAGCAACACCTTGATCATATATAATTAATTTTTATGTTCATTATTTTAGTAACAACTAACCAGGTATTCTTAAGTTTTTGAATTGAGGTGTTCCCACTCTGTATAGAATAAATCCGAAGTTCTGACCAAAATTTGATCCGATGTCTAAATATTCCATAAGTTTTGGTTCGTTTGACTCAATCGGCTTTATTTGCGACAATAGATCTTCAAAACTGAGATAATCTTTCATTTTAATAACACCATAACTGGCCGTCGGTTCCATTTTCGGGGGCTCAGGAATACGGGTTTTAGGCAGACCTCTCTCTTTAGTCAACTTAGCGAACAGTTCTTTCGCTTTCCAATACATTTCCGTATAATTACCTGATTTTTATCGAGAAATCAATTATTTACCCTTTGATAAGATCCATACCTGATTCAGAAAGGGGTGAATTGTAGTCATAACTGGTGACTACAGGCATACTATTGGAATCATTGAGATCATTGGCATGACCATGCACATTTCCTCCATTAGTGAACCCAAAGTTAGTGCCGCCGACGAACATATAGAAGTTTATGGAAGCGTTGCCCACAAACAAAGTGTCGGACACTTCTTTATCAAAGTTTTTAACACTCGTTGTTCGGTGTGTTTTGGCGCCCCAGGCATCGTACCACCCTGGCCAAAACTCTGATACAAACAGTGGCTTATTTGGCTGAGCTTTTCTCAAAGCACTCAATTTCGCCAATGAGTCAGAATTAAAGTTTGTTGAGGTAAGTAATCCTGTGATTTATGCTTGAGGTCATTTACTGGATGAAAATCAAGGTAAAGTACCTGGAAGGTTAAGAGGGGCGGCCTTAGCAGCTTTAGATCCCGGCTCACAAGTGAAGAGAAATTCTTTGAAACCACTTTTCTCTATGACATCTCTCATATATTGGAAATACTCTCGGTCGCTCGGGTGCCATATTCCTCCGAACTCATTCTCGAATTGGAGAGCGATTATAGGACCGCCTTTTGTAAACTGGTAGTCATTGATGATCGACAACACCTTTTTGAAGAACTTTCCGACGGCTGCCAAATATGGCTTATAATTCGATCTCAACTTCATATGAGGGTCTCTCAGAAGCCAACCGGGAAAGCCTCCAAACTCCCACTCAGCACATATGAAAGGACCAATTCTGAACACCACAAACAGATCGGCCTCCTGTGCAGCTTTTAGAAAGTTTGCCAAGTTGAGAAACCCAGTTTCGAAGTCAAAATGATCAGGGATCTCTTCGTGAAGATTCCACGGAACGTATGTTTGAACCTAACAATTAAAATTAGTTATAAATGAAACTTATCTTAACTTGTTATGATTTATTTATACCGCATTGAGACCGGCAGCTCTGATCTTGGTCAGCCTATCCTTCCAATACTCTTGTGGTACGCGGAAGTAGTGAAGAGATCCGCTGTAAAGAGTGATTTGTTTGTCATTCAGAGTGAAGTCCACTGAATCCGCTTTCAGTCCTGATTTGATTCCACCGCTCGTGAAGTACTCATAATTGGTGGGATCGACACTCAGACTGAGTGATATCCAAAGGAAAGAAACTACTACTGAGATAATTCCATTCATGAGTTCTAATTGAGTAAAGCAATTATGAAACTATTTTCAATCAACTCTCGATTTTATATTCAATCACTTGAATAAGATTTCTCTGCGATAACTCATAAGTCGTGTCATAAGAATTGTTTTCAAACTAAAGTAATATTAGGCTATCTTTCAGGTAATGTACAGATGCTTTATCAGGTAAACTATCCTGATTAAGGTTGAGTGCAATTTCAGTTCAACTTATCATTGAGACCGACCCCCGGATAAGTTAAGCATAAGATTAAACTATTATTTTGAAAATGAAATACATTTTAATCAAATTAATACATAAAATACAAATTAATTCTTAGGAAAGTCTATTATTTGCCTAAATCTGGTTTATCTACGAATTCTATTTTGTCGGATGAAATCAAATCCGTATGCAATTCAAATACGTAAATATCATTTGATCCGGTCTTTAGAAGAGGTGCCGGAATGTAAAGTGTCTTTTGAGGTCCGATATCGAAATATCGGCCGACATTGAATCCATTGACGAAAACGTTTCCTTTCTTCCAGTTATCTAATCTCAAGAACGTATCCCTGGGTTTTCCACTAATAACCAATTCTGCTCTAAAAAGGGAGGGACTGTAGCTTTTATTCAGAGCTCTTCCTTTCAATTGTTTGAGTGATTCCACAAATTCCTGTTTGAAATCCATCGGAAAGATCTCATATTTGGTAATCTTTTTGTCGTCGACCAACACATCCCCATTGACTCCCTTCCTAGCAGTGTTCATATCGCCCCCTACATTGGAACGGCCAGTATTCTCTACCAATATATCCAATTTGTGTTGAGGTGTTGGCCCGAACTCACTATCACTGGTATTGATCTGATAATCTTTGTTATAAGCGACGGGAGATATTTCTTTATCGTCAATAAGAATTATACCACGGTCAGATACACCTCCTATCAGTCATAAACAAATGAAATAATTAGCTCTTAACAACTTTTAAAAATGATCAAGGTAAATAGTTTATAATTTTCCAAACCATTGATCTTCAAGTGTTTGAATTTTTGAGTCGAAATACGGTATAAAATGAATCCAAAATTTTGCCCAAAATTTGATCCGATGCCTAAGTATTCCATATATTTCGGTTCATTTGATTCAATTGGTTTTATTTGACTCAAAATGTCTTCAAAACTGAGGTAATCCCTCATTTTGACGAACCCGTAATGAGCGGCCGCTTCTATTGTCGGCGGTTCGGGTAAACGGGTTTGGGGTAAACCTCTCTCTTTAGTCAATTTCTCGAAGAGTTCTTTTGCTTTCCAATACTTATCGGTATAATTGCCTGGAATATAATTTTGCTCAGAAGAGTGAATAACTCAATTAAGAGGGAATACCTGACTCAGAGAGGGGACAGTTGTAATCATAACTTGTGGTCACATTCGCTCCATTAGTGAACCCGAAGTTAGTTCCTCCGAAATACATATAAAAGTTGATCGAAGAATTGGCTTTGAATAAGATGTCTGACACCTCCTTCTCGAAGTACTCAATACTCATTTTGTGGTGTTCCTTATCTCCCCAGTAATCAAACCTACCTGGCCAAAACTCTGACACATAGAGGGGTTTATTGGGCTGAACCTTACGCAGTGCCGCCAAAGTGGCCACAGAATTGGAATTCATATTATCGGTCTCTAGTATTCCTGCACAGAATTAAGTCATGTAATCAACTTAGCAAATAAAATGATGATTTGTACCAGGGAGATTAGTTTTAACAGCGAATGCTGCATCTGTTCCAGGGTCACAAGTGAAAAGAAGTTCCTTGAATCCGCTCTTCTCTATGATATCCCTCATAAATTGGAAATACTCTCGGTCATTCGCATTACGAATGCCATGAAATTCGTTTTCAAACTGCAGGGCAATTATGGGACCGCCTTTTGTGAACTGGAAGTCATTGATAATCGCCAGGACTTTATTGAATAACTTTTCCACTGCACTCAGATATGGCTTATAATTAGATCTCAGATTCATGTGGGGGTCTCTCAGAAGCCAAGCGGGAAATCCTCCAAATTCCCACTCAGCACAAATAAATGGGCCAATTCTGAAGACGACAAATAGGTCGGCCTCCTTTGCAGCTTTTAGAAAGTTGGCCAAGTTCAGATAACCCGTCTCGAAGTCGAAATTTCCTGGAGTTTCTTCGTGAAGATTCCACGAGATATACGTTTGAACCTGAATTTAGTGAACAAATAGTTGATATTTGTATGAAAATTATGCTTGATTCATTATTACGGCATTGAGTCCTCCAGCTCTCAATTTTGTGAGTCTGTCCTTCCAATACTCTTGCGGTAAACGGAAGTAATGAAGTGATCCACTGAAGAGAGTTATTTGTTTTCCATTTAGTGTAAAGTTTTCTGAATCTGCTTTAAGACCTGATTTGATGCCACCGCTGGTGAAGTACTCATAATTGGTGGGAACGGCACTCAAAGCCACGGATATTAGAAGCGCTGAAAACAATGCAATGAGTATTGAATTCATTTCTGACAAATAAATGACAGAATTATTGAAAATTTAAATCAATTTATAGTTTGATTTTTATGGCATTTGTTTGACTTCTCAAATAAATTGACTGATATTAGAGATTATTGAAAACATTGTGCAAGATAACATTTATATCAACACTTATATATTAGAACAAAGATCACCTTTGCATTGTCCAAAATAGCTTGATTACATTTAATCAAATGTAATGGTGTATTATTGAAGATAAAATTTGAAGAATTTTATTCCATTGTTATCATTTTTTATACCAATTTTAATATTGTCTGACATACAAGAAAAGCATAAATTATGAAGAGGGTCAGTTTTGAAAAGAATTTACAAATATTTATAGCCCAGACCATAATATTATTTGAATTTTGCTTGATAATAATTAGTAATCTTTATTATTAAATTTTATTATTAATTTCGATAAATGTCAGTAATTTTTGAATTATTTGCCTAAATCTGGTTTATCGACGAACTCTATTCTATCGGTTCCCGAATGCAATTCGAAGATATAGATGTCATTTGATCCGGTCTTCAAGAGAGGTGCTGGAACATACAGAGTCTTCTGGGGACCGATTTCGTAATAGCGGCCGATATTGAATCCATTGACGAAAACGTTTCCTTTTTTCCAGTTATCTAATCTCAAGAATGTATCCCTGGGTTTACCATTTATGTGAAGCTCTGCCCTAAACAGTGAAGGACTGTGAGTTTTATTCAGAGCTCTTCCTTTTAGATGTTTAAGAGTTTCCACAAATTTCTGTTTGAATTCCATCGGATAGATCTCATATTTGGAGACTTTCTTGTCGTCGACCACAACATCTCCATTGAGTCCTTTGTGGGCGGTGTTCATCGCTGCCCCACCATTGACCCGACCGGTATTCTCAACAAGAACGTCGAGTTTATGTTGAGGGGTTGGCCCGAATTGTGAATCTGAAGTATTTGTCTGATATTTGGCATTATTAACGACCGCTACCTCTTTATCATCAATGAGAACAACTCCACGATCGGAAACACCTGTCAAATTATTTATGAAGTTTATTAAATCAAATGCTAGTTAATTGATATACCATTTATTGTCAAGTGTTTGAACTTTTGAGTGTTGACTCTGTAGTTAATAAATCCGAAGTTCTGTCCATAGTTTGATCCAATGTTAAGGAGTTCCATATGTTTCGGTTCATTCGACTCAATCGGTTTCATTTGTTTCAACAAATCTTCAAAACTGAGGTAATCCCTTACTTTGACGACACCATAATGAGCGGCCGCCTCTACCTTTGGGGGTTCGGGTATATGTGTTTTGGGGAGACCCCTCTCTTTTGTTAATTTTTCGAATAGTTCTTTTGCTTTCCAATACTTATCCGTATAATTGCCTGGAATATAATCCTGTTATCAACATCCGATCAATTACCTGAGAGATGAATGTAATACCTGATTCAGAGAGTGGACAGTTGTAGTCATAGCTGGTGGTGACAGTACCCCCATTAGTGAACGCGAAGTTAGTTCCACCGAAAAACATATAGAAATTGATGGAAGAGTTGGCGTTGAATAAGACATCCGTCACTTCCTTTTCAAAGTGTTGAATAGTCATTCGGTGGTGAGTCTTATCGCCCCAATTGTCGAACCACCCTGGCCAAAACTCAGACACATACAGAGGTTTATGAGGCTGAGCCTCACGAAGAGCCTTCAAATTTGCCAATGAGTTGGAGTTGAAATTATCAGAGGTCAGTATACCTGTTCAATGGTCATGAATCATGATCAATCTACTTTTAAAGAACATATTTTTAAATTACCAGGCAGATTTGTTTTTACAGCTCTTGAAGCAGTCATTCCAGAATCACAGGTGAAAAGCAATTCATGGAAACCACTCTTTTCAATGATGTTTCTCATGAATTCAAAATACTCTCGGTCATTCGCGTTATGAATTCCTCCGAATTCATTCTCAAATTGGAGGGCAATAATAGGACCGCCTTTTGTGAACTGATATTCGTTTATTATCGGAAGTATTTTATTGAAATATTTTCCGACGGCTTCCAAATAAGGCTTATAATTGGATCTCAACCTCATGTGTGGATCTCTTATAAGCCATGAGGGATATCCACCCATTTCCCATTCGGCACAGATATAGGGACCGATTCTAAACACCACAAATAGGTCGGCCTCTTTGGCTTCTTTCAAGAATTTGGCCAAATTCAAGAAACCGGTCTCAAAATCGAAATGACCAGGATGCTCTTCGTGTAGATTCCATGGGGCATATGTCTGAACCTGAGTTTGATTAATTATTATTTTTTTAAGCAAGCTAATTTTACTGAATTCCTACCGCATTGAGTCCCGCAGCTCTGAATTTGGTGAGTCTGTCCTTCCAATACTCTTGTGGTAAACGGAAGTAATGAAGTGATCCACTGAAGAGAGTTATTTGTTTGCCATTCAGAGTGAAGTGAACTGAATCTGCTTTCAGTCCTGATTTGATGCCACCGCTGGTGAAGTACTCATAATTGGTGGGAACGGCACTCAAAGCCGCAGATATCAAAAGCCCTGAAAACAAAACAAAAGTTATTGAATTCATTTCTGACAAACAAATGATATAACTTTTGAAAATTAAAACCAATTTATAGTTTCAAATGACTAACATTTGTCTCAATTCCCACTAAAGATTAGTTTATATAATTAAAAACATCCTTCAAGATAGTGTTGATATCAGTGCATGGTGATTAATTATTTCATTCTTGGCATTCGTTCAAATAGAGGGCAAACCTTTTGATGTTTAAGTAAATAAATCCCTAATTATTGAAATTTTTTTAATCAAGAATTTATTTCTTATTTCATAAAAAGAAAAGCAAAACGTTTACATTTAAATTATCAATTTTTGAACAGGATCATTATGTTTCTAAAATTTTCGTTTCTCAACTAAAATTATCGTTAGGTATAAAATTGACCAGTTTCATTAATAAATTAAATATTGACTTTGATAAAAGTAATGGCAAATATTGACTTTACGTCAATCAATAAAAGTATTAATCAAATATTACAACCATTTCGGGGTCTTTTCAGTCGCTCAGAATTTTTTATTCTCTTCTGTTCTAGTAAAATAAGTTTAACCTAGTTCATCCGAAATGCACGAATCTCCGCAAATGATTAGAGAACATGAAGAAAAGCTTGGTGATGGCTTCAATATCTTGGTTAGATTTCATCGATTATCTGGAATCCTATACATAGGCTTTGATCAGAAGCCGAATAATTTACATAACATTTGTCTAATTATTTGGGGAGTCTTTGTCTGGAGTTGGGTCTGCATAGCAAACACTCCCTGTCTATTGGCCTGTTATTTGGATGAATTCAAGGATATAAATGTAACCGGCTTCTATTTGTTCAACTTTATGTTCATCGTGTTCACTGTCACCAATATTTTTGGGGCCATTGTCTACACGAAGAGAGGAAAGGGATTTCTGTCACTAACCGAAGATTTATACAAATGTTTGGAAAATAAAAAGTCTTTGCGATCACTTAAAGTGATTATCTTTGTCTACATAATGGCAACAATTCTTGTGATTATACTCAAGTCAACAATACTTTACAGAGAGTGGACTTTAGTTCATGTCTTCAGATCTGCTGAAGACCTCTTCTCAGAGGTGATGGTGGACCAGACGGGGATTCTATTGGTATATTTCAGTCATTATATCTCTTTAATTATTCAAGAATTGAATGAAAACATCAAAAAGAGTTTGGAGTCAAATGACATAAACTTGGATGTGTTGTACCAAAAGATAACCCGAATCCAGAAATACATAAAACGGGCGAACAGTTTGTTGAGTCCGTGTCTTCTACTCGTCTTTATGTTAAACATCTTTTTCTTAATAACTTTCGGGTATTTCATCAAAAACTTTTCCAAATTGGGAGAAATGGACTTTGATTTCAAGAATATTTGGCCTCTTATTCTTATCCTGGCTATAAGAATGTTTATCTGGTGCTTATTTGTGGACAAATTAAATCAACAAGTAAGTTTTTAGTGTAAACTAGCAAATATTTCAATAATATTTATTTAATCCATAAGAATAAATACACATTTGAATTGATTTCATCAAAAACAGTTACAAAAATTGAAGATCAACTTAAGGTTTGCATCTGACTAATGATCTTGATAATCCTTTCATATATTTTCATAAATCTATTCATATTTTAGATAAAATCAACTTTAATTCTTCAACAAAATCAGCAGACATTCAATGCCTCGAATTTCTTTTATGTTAATAAATCTCTGTTTCTATCAGTGAGTCATTTTACCAAGAACAATTGTGCATGAATATTTTCTAACAAATATCAATAATTTCCAGGTAATTGGCGTTTCTATTACATACACACTGCTTTTTGTTCAAAATGTCCACTAAAAATCACCATGTTCAATCAAATTCAATAAGATTTTGCTAATTCATCTAGTTGATATTAGTTGAAGTTCTCAAATGAATTATACTTTCGTTAAATGTACAAGTTTACTTATATAAATTTACTGATAGATATAATGTATAAGAAATCAATATTTTTCGCTTAGGTTTGAAAAAGTTTATTCCATTAGATAAACATCTATTGAAAGGGTATTTAATGGAATAAAACAAGTGTCAAACTTACCCATATACTTTTATTCTTCAATAAAGTGATC
>JAQGBD010002101.1:0-11489 GCA_034698165.1 Punctoribates punctum
AGAGAAAGACTTATCGATGAAATTATCCAAAAATTTATATCAATTTTTTTCAAACTAACCCTTAATTAGAGTATTAAAGGACTCGAATATAAATATCAAAATATTGAGACACAAATGGAAATCAAGAGTAAGACAAAAAACAATCAAATTATGGAACACCACAAATAGTATTAGTAAATTGCCCATGGTTATTCAGGATTAGTCAAATTTTAGGGATTTATATTTAAATATAACTAATATTTAATTTAGATAATCATCTTTTTATATGATATCTGAGTTTTCCAACAAATTGGCTCTTGTAAAACAATAATAAAATAATCAAATTCCACATTAACCAAGCTTATAAAAAGTTGTGTTGAATTTCAATTTGAGATCATTACTGGAAATGTTCATTGAATGTCATTTTAATCACAATTAAACTCTAAATAAATCTATTTTTATAACAAATTTATAGGAATTGAGTTTATTCGGCGAAAAACCGGTTCTAATATACGGCATATAATATGCCTTCAAATACCAAACTATAGATTAATCCTCTTTTGAATTATTAAACTAAACCATAGTTTTGAATACAAACAAAATTCATGATAATTATTGTGATTAAGAATCCCATTAAAGAATTTGGCTTTAATTACAAACCAGGACTATATTTGCACGAATAGATTGTTAGAACAGAATTCAATTTTTCGTTTACTAATAAATCATAATTTGCATCAAATATAGTACTGATTGGCAACAAATTTACGCAAAAAAATTGTAATTAAAAATACAATTTAGAGGTGAAAATGATTTGAATTAAAATATTAGTAAATATTCTATAATTTGAAGCGATTTCTCACATCAATGGGAGGTTTCATAAAAACCGATTACGTCTTCATTACTCAATTGATTGTAAATTAAAGCCTTAAGAATAGGTTTTGATTCATTTTTTTGAAACAATTTTTTTCGAATTGGATTACAATTAGAGAAGATTTAAAATTTAAACTCTTTTTCAAACATAATATTTATTTAGACAGTAATGACCGCCAACACAGCACATCATCAAAACCCTGTGCCCGACGGGCTCTTGGCTAAAAAATTAGACTTAAGCACAGAATACTCCAATTATATAAAGCGGTGTCTTTTTGAATCAGGGCTGCACAGACTTTCCCATAAATACAATTTTATTAAAATAACTTTGAAAATCAGCATGGTCGGATGCCTAGTTAGATTTGTGTGTAATAAAACTTTTTAAGGTAATATTACCACGTGAATTTGTTTATCTTAATGAAGGATCAGTGAAACAAAGTAAACTAAGCGTTCCCTCCTCTGCGCGTCATTGAACCCAACGTTTGTTTAATATCAAGAACAAAAAAGTAGCAAATTATCTGATTAAAAACAAATACTCCGAACCCTTTATTTATTAAATAAACATTTGCAACAAATTCTCTCATCTAATGATAGAGTTATAGATTTGAAATCCGTATTCAATATATTTAAGTATTTTTTTCCAAAGCACTACAAAACGCATAACAAATAGAAAATGTAACCTAATTTTGAGAGCGAGTGGAGGAACGCCACTAAAAAACTTGCTCTCAGTTGGAGGTATTCTGCATATGAATACCGGACCTGTTGTGAAGAGTGAGGAGAATAGTGTTTCTTAACATAGGATTAGCCAAACATTAATTGTTTCGGTCTTTTCAATAGACAATCAAAACTCTCGTTTCAATTGTTTGGATATTTCTCTTCAGAAAAACCAGTATTTCATCGAAAAATTTTAAGCGAAGACTATTTTTTATGTGTTTTAGTTTTAGTCTCGTTGTTATCCGAATCGATACCAACAGAAAACACCTGAAGATCACAATTTTAATCCGCTGTGAATGCAATACAATTGAAATAAGTTCTTCGATTCAACTGATCTATGAATACGAGTAAAACAAAATCTGCCGAAACTTATCGAATAGAGTTCTGATATTTTTCATCTTTTCTTTCAAGTGATTTATAAACTATGATAAGTCGTCGGAAAATACTTATGCGGTCGGGCGATGAGGGCCAGTCTGTCAGCGATATATACCAATGCGAAGGCGATGTCTGGTTCAATGCCGACAAATTCATTGAAGTAAGTTATCTATTGATAAAGAAATGCCTTTTATTTGATCAAAACCTTTCTTGAATTCCGAACATAACTTAACATTGATTTCACTGACTTTTTAAAAAGCAATCGATTATTAAGTTTTGCTTTTATCCCAACATTTCTTAACTCAGATTAAGATCTCTTAAGAATGTATTGAAAGGAGAAATAATTCACTCAATTAGAGAACCTTTTTTGTGATATACTTATTATCTATTTTTTGAAGAATTAATTGGAAATAGAAAACAATTTCGACCTCAAAGAAGGTCTGACTGACAATCATATAATCGCTTTATTCAGAGAAGTATTGTCTTCACATAAAAACAAAAATTCAGTCAATTGAGGAGAAGTTTGAGTTTGAAATCACTTAACTATTTTCAGAGTGAATTTGGTTTTAAAACTAATTTTACTCAAAGCTAAAGATTTTTTCGATATAAGAAATAGCCGTAAAAAGAGGGAAATCATCTCAAAAGACGAATTGTAATTCTGTACTAATGACCCCTTAGAGCACAGGTATGTTCCAAGAAAATTAAAAAATTCTAGAAAATAGGTAATATTTTTTGCAATGCTTCCAGCAATTGATCAGTTGCTCAATCTTTATGCAAATGAGCTTGCCTAAATTGACAGCAAAGTTGATTTTATCATTAAGTAATATACAATAATTCAAATTTACTCTGATCAAATTAAGTAACTTTTAGTGAAAGGTATTTCAATCATTTCACTTGAATGTCACTGCAATGCAATTTGATTAAGATCATTTATTTCTTTGCAGTAAAGAGGAAAGTGAACAATAATAGATTTTTAACTTATCTAGATGAGTCGTAAACATTTATTGCACAACTTATATTGATAGCCACCTTGGTAATCTATGTTAATAGTTTTGGTGAACCTATTTCTGTGTAAACTAATTGTCAAAAGAGTAGATTATTTTTCGACTTAAATGGGATCTATTTTGAGTAGTTTATAGGCATTGGACTCATCCCCGAAGCAATGATAGCCATAAACTGAGCAAACGATAAAATTTAGAGTAATTTTTAACCCTAATAACTTATCTATGAATAACTAATGAATTACTTTCTGAACAAATATTAATAATTTTAATAATAATAGTATTTAAGTTTGAATTTGTTTTTTAAACCGAATAAAAGACCACTTTCTTGGGCTTAAGGGTTGAGAATAAAGGAAATTAGAGTAGAGCCAAATGTAATTTAAATAATCTGAGCATGGTTATTCATTGAGCACTGAGAAGTTAACAAATAGTCGACTTTTGAATGCTTTGAATGTTTTGCATACAAATTGTGTTTGAAATTGAAGTTTAAAATTCAAAATATTGTTTGGGTTTAAGCGAAAACTCATTTATTAATTATGAAAATTGTTTTAAAAATAACTGTTTTTAATGGAAAGTAAAACAAAAATTTGATTAATTAGTGTTTGAAAAGTTGTGTTTATTTCACAATAGAAGAAGAAATAAAATAAATAAACATTTTCTTTGAATAACTCTTTTAAGTCAGACATAGAGTTCGCAAAACAGAAGCTTTCAATCAAAGCCTTAAAAATTAATTAACTTTCGGTTCGTATTGTTTCGTATATGAAATATATTTTCACATTCGGTTTCAATTAAGTTTAAACACTATTTTTAGCTCTGATTTTATTCAAATTTTAATCAAAAGATTTTCAAAATTAGAAACGAAAGGTTCGGTTATTATGATTGCGGATAAATTGCCGAAAATTTATTGCACTTTTCGTTTACAACTCTTTAGTATCCCTTTCCTTACGGTCTGTCCTTTCCTTATAGTCTGAAAGCGCTATATTTTAAGGGCTTTAATAATAAGTGTTTTCTTGTGATTAAATTGAGTATTATTTTTGATACTCCAAAGTGAATAAAAAATGGGTTTAATTGAAACGTTTCCAAACCGGTAGTCAATAGAAGATAATTGAAAATAAATAATTAGAAATGAGATATAATTTGAATCAAATGAGATTCTCTGCTTATTTTCATAGCTTGGAGTCAATGGAAAGTTTTCTTTCTTACCAATGAAGTCATTCGAGATATACATCAAAACTTAATTAACTTAAATATAGAGCCGTTGGAAGCGTTTTGTTTGGCAGACATATCACTAAATTGTCTTCTGTTTTGTCGGCTATTATCTGATCTAAAATCAATGGATAAATAAATTGATATTTTCTGGGATCTCCTCAAAAGACAGATCACTTTTAAAGAATAATTGCCTTCGAATTAATCAAAAGTTAAGCCAAAAGCGAGGCCTGAATTCGTCGGAAAAAAATTCAAATCAATGATCAAACAGTTTTTATTATACGCTTGGAAAGGGTTTTTCAATAAATTATCAGGAGTACAAATAGGAGTCAATGTACTGATCGATAAAAGTCCACTGATTAGAATCAGGAATGAACTTGGAAGTTGAAAATGGATCAATTTGTGGAAATCGGTTTCTAAATGTGTTTTGATTTGTTTATAGTCAACAAAATCGCCATAAATTTGAAATATAAACTGAATTTATTTTTTGCAAGTTTATAATCTTTTGCCAAAAGAGATAATTTCGAGAAAAATCTGAATAAAAATCGAGTGAAAAGTATTTTTGATTTTTAATTGATTTTTCATGTCTTGAATCACATAATAAATCAATGGCTAAATAATAGCCGTATTTTGTTATTCGGCTCAGAATTTTCACCATTCAATTAAAAAGCAATAAAATCAGTATTTTTATCTCAACGGAGCCGTTGCTAATAGAATCATGATCAATTTGGCGTAATTTTAGGTTTATCTTACACACTTCTGATAGCCTTCCAGTGAATTCTTTAGTGGAAATAGCGTTCACTGTTTAATTTTAGCAAATTACCATGCTCAATATCAAAATTAGCCAATAATTTTGATTTATGTGAAAGTAATTTGTGTTTGAAATCCGAAAAATGCAGTTTTAGTTGAGATTTCTTTCAGAAGTTTTATCCATTAATTTAATTGTCGTTAAAAGCTTTCCATCGATTATAAGCAAGCAATTAGTTGCTATGAAATATTGTCAGCCAGGTCTGCCTAATTTAATTAGTTATTAAATCGTTTCTTATTGTTTATTATCAATAAATTTGAATAAATTAATCGCTGTTTAACTCATTTAACTCATAATTATTGTGTTATTCAATGGATTTGAAGGATATTTGCGAACATTTTCGACGAAAATCACGAATTTTATGAACAAAACAATTAATAATTTGAATACAATTTTAAACGCTTTCGTTATTAATGTTGTTAACAATGACTACGATTTGAGCCAAGAATCAAATCAAAGCTGAAAATCGATTAAACAAAACCCGAAACTCAATACCACTTCAGAGGAATTCATTTTTGGACAATAAAAACATAAATTCAATTATTTTAAGTTAATTTTTATGGTAAAGAACAGCATTTCCAGGAGAGGGTCCCCCAAACTCAATGATTTAATTTGAGCACAGAATAGAGTGAGGGATCAGAATAATTTGCCCTAACACTCACCTTGATCTAAATAACAAATTGTGTTTTATCTAATAAAACTTGGATTTTAAATACTTCAATTCAATTATAACAATTCAAGTGGGGTGTGAACTAGTATCTTTTTATTTCAAGACTAATTTCCAGATTAGTTGCTTTGTGTTTGTGTTTGTCCAGGTTTATGCTTCCGTCAGATTTTCTCACTTATTACTAAAATTAACAAATTATAAAACTTTTCTTTAAACAAATCTCACAGAAAAGATCAGCAAGATAAGTTTCAAGACCTAGTTTAATGATTTATTAAACTAAAAAACTTAATAAAAAAGATTATTGTTTTCAAGTCTAGACAATAATCCAGAATATTTTTCTACATTTAAATGACAAAAATATGTAATTAATTGTTATTTAGATTAGTTTCCCATTGAGAAAGAACCAAGAGCTTAATAAAACAGTATTTGTTTTTTAGTTTCACCAGATATCTGATAATTATTCAGTCGGTCAGAAAGTGATTAAAATAATTAAAATTTCAAAACATTTTTCCGAACTTAAGTCTCACATAAAGTAATGCTTTTTTTGTGTTCACACAAAATGCGATTATTTTTCTTATTTTAATATTCAGACTAATATTAAATCATATCTCAAAGTGTCAGACATTGTATACTTGGCTTTGAAAAGGTGACCAACGCTTGGGTGAGAAAACCAGGTTAATCGTAATTCCCTGGATTTTTTCACCGCTTCCTAACCTATTATAAGTCTGTTTGAGAACATCTTAAACGTCAATCTGAGGCCAATTGAGTGTAATTTTAGTAACTATTGTCGTATACGACACTTGAAGATTGAAACTTGGATTTCATCAAAAATAGGAGGAAAACAAAAACACAAATTCAAGATAAAGAGCCCCTAATTTCTTAACTGATCCTTCATTATACTGAAAATGGAGAGGCCTTTCAATTTTGAATAATCTGTGAACTTGAATACAAGTTGCCATTCATTGCCTGATTCAAGCGATTAATTGTTTGACATTTGATTTACACGAAAAAACAAATCAATCGAAAAGATATTTTCAGATGTTTTCTATTCTCTGTTATCTATTAGAAGATATTCTTTGCGCACGACTTATGGCTTTCGAGCAATCATTCAATTATTTAAATTATTAACATTTTTGAGACTCATTTCCAATGGAAATAAATTGAGAAAAAATGTATATTAAATCAAATTAAACGAAAAATAAGAAAAAATATCATGAATTCAAATCTTCTTTTATTTTTAATCATTACTATAAGTATTAAACATTTGTTAACAGACAGTCAACCCTTTCCCTAAGCCGTGAACATTAATGGAATAGAGTTATTAGGGTGATTTTAATTCATTCATTGAATTTGAGACCCATTTTTGAAGCCATTGATGTGAATGTAATTTGAATAAAATATTGATCAGAATATTTGATACGAGAAGGAAATGGCCCAGAATTTGTACTTGATCAAAAAATGTCAAGTATACAGTCTTGGAAGGGATACCTTTCGGTTCGGAGCCTATTATTGTTTAGGTATCGGTTCAAAGACCTGACATAATTCGTGGATTAATTTGATCTCAGATTACATTATGACATTTGAAATGCAATTTTGATTTCAATCAAAAAATGCCTCTTTTTGGCCGATTTTTCTAATAATCTAATAATCAGTTAACTATTTTCAAACGATTTTAGGCTCAGAATTAAAAATAATTGATAAGGAATTCGCACAAACATTATGGGGACAGTCATATGCTGTTTGAAAATAGTTCACAATTAATGAGACATTAAATTGAAATTAAAACTAGAATTGAGTCGATTTCGCTTTAATTCAAGTGATTTGACTTTGAAATTAGTTTTTAGTCTATTTGATAAACATATTCGACATTTACTTTAGGAACACATCGAAGAAGTGCTCAAAAAATGGGATCAATTGGATGACGAGATTTGGGCCAAAATTATATGTATGGAAAGGAACCATAGAGTGGCCAAAGCCTATGCCCGGTCCGCCGCCCTTCTTATCAACGGATCAGATCACGGATTCAGCGACACTCATATCGGTCTCAACGGCTTCACTAATGCCAGAGACAAAAGAGTGAATTTTGTCCGCCAATACGTTAGACAAGGGGTCAGACTCAAAGTGGAACAGTCAGGTCAGTCTGTTTGCTATGCCTTTCATCTGAATATTTCTCAGACAACGAATTAATTGCATTTCAGGCGATATTATAATCGAAAGACTCAACAAAAGCAATGTTTTCATAAAAAACTTTGGATCAGTTGAGACGACGAGTGCCAACACAAGTGTATTACTTGAATACCAAAAGCCAATCAAACTCTTCGATATGAAGAGGTTTCGGTCGGATGTGGTACAGGAGTTAACCACTGCCTCATATCCTGACCGCAAGTCTTTGGAGCGCAAATGTGTTTCTTATGTGGCGTTTGTCAGGGATTCGCCACAAATGCTTCAAACGCCCATTTGGTGTCTGGTTATCAATATTCTTGCTCTGGATCTGCTTAAGTCAAAAATGCCGAACCGTATGTCATAACCACTCAATTAAAACCTTAACTCAAAGCCAAAGAATTTGTTTTTAATGAGTTTCCTCAATGAAAACATCAATTATTAAGTAACAAAACAACAAAAGTTTTGTTCATTTGAGATATCATTTCAGAAACTCATAAATATTTTTGCCTTCAAATCATATGAAGGAAGTACTCAGGAATTCCTCGTAAAGACTTCTCAAACATAGAGATATGAAATATTTTGACAACTTTTACGATATTTTATATTTTATTCTTTATTTTGTTTTTTATTTTGTGTTTTCATATGAATTATTCAGAATTCCTTACAATGAATAAGATTTCAATAATTTTATTCGTTAACAGCAATCAAAAGCATAACACCATTGAAGCCAAGTTTGACTTTTTCGGATCAAATGAACGGCACATCCCATCAGATGCTTAACAGCAGAGAAATCAGTAGTTTTGATGTCAAACAGCATAACATAAACCACAATAACACTAATCAATGGCTTTCAACGAGTTTGCAGAACAACAGAAATCAATTCAGAAACGATTACAACCACACGAAAGCCCTTTTGGACGACATTACAGGTAAGAGAGGGCACAGAATAAGGCAAACATCTCAACAATAAATCTAATAATAGGAACACAAAGAGTTTATTAAACAATTTGTGGCAAACAATGATGAAAATCAATTTGAAAGGAGGGTTCAGACAATAACATGATTTTCGATAAAATATTCATTATTTCCTACAAACCTATCATTACTCAAATATTTAAATAGTTTAGCGATCATCTTGATAAAATAATGTGGATTTTAGCCTCAAATTCATATCCTTGAGTAAGCAGTTTAGTTTAAATGAAGTTTGATAGATCAAATTGAAGCTAATTTTTCAATTTAGTCAAACAAATGAATTAGCATGGGAAAAAAGTAAAAACAAGTAATGTAAATTTATTGTACAAAGTGACAGACCTTGGTCAGTGATTAATTGACTGTTTTGGTTGAAATAAATGTAAAAAATTTGAGATAATATTAGATTAAATCGTAAATCATTTTCAGATATAAATCAAAAGTTTTTTTCTAAAAATGCTTTTTGTTTTGTATTTAAGGAAATAAATTGATTATAAAAATTCAAAACAGGAGATTAGGATCGAGGAAAATAATCAAAACTCTCGATTATTATTTTTTTCAGTAATAGTTAAGGCAATCCTTGACCTCTATATGGAAACGGGTCTTATCTGAGTCGAGATATTTACTTAAAGAATAATTTGGTAGTAATTTGAGTATAATTTTGAAAAACAGATGATTTGCAATACTTGGGAATCAAAGCTCGTTTGGCCAACACTGCCAAAAGTCGTGCCTCATTTGCCTTTCCCATTGAGTTCTGGTCTCGTCCCTCAAAACTGGATGATCTGTCAGAGAAGAAGAGCGCAGAAGAGGGCCGTTTCGTCGACTTTAATTTAGATAACATTTTCGGTGAGTCCTCTCCAAACATGTGCCCAAACAGACAATTATTACTTCATTAATAGCCGGTTCACACTCTGACCTATTCTATCAAAAAAGTCAATTTTCTTTTCCACTAATCCCTCGAATATCAGTCTTTTCCTCAAACATAGAGCTCTTCCTTATTCTGAGCGATAGGTAAATGTTCTACACTTCTGACTGAAAAGAAAATTTAAAATATTTTTTGAATTTCAAATGACTGACACTTAGGTTAACATCTCATTCAAAGATCAATTAGACTTCAGTTTTCCTTAAGGCAGTCCTTCATAAGCCATGTCCTCATCCATTAACTTTCAAATTTTGACTTCACTTTTAAAAACTAATGTATTTCGAGTTTTGAACCAATTTTAATAACATTTTTCTCATCGACAGAGCGGTCGCTAATGAATGGCAATAAAGTGAGAAAATTTCGGATCCCTTCCTCTGCTCTCAAACCGAAGAAAAAATAATTTCAACAATTTTTGGCTGAAAATTGTTTTCATTATATTTTTCAATCGAGATCATTATTATCAAGCTCATTATTGCACCAGTATACTATACTACTAAAATTCAAAAGTTACCATGTTTGTCTATCCAATGAAATTGCACTATTTTTACAGGAGATAATGAAAAATTTAATCAAGATAAAAATATTCAAGAATTAAAATTATATAAGAACATTGAATAATTGCTCTAAAACATTTCAAATTTTGTTAAGAATTAATCTTGGTGAATTAATGTGAATTATGTTTGATTACAAGTTATTCTTGAATTTATCCACAAATTCCTTGAATTTTAGTTCAAATAAACTCATATTTACTCTAATTTTCAGAACAATATATGAAACAATTTTATAGAACACCAAGGTGAAAATCATTTGAAATAAAGCTTGATCGAAATCATGGTCGATAATAGCATATTTGTACATGGGCGCCGATATTTGAAAATCGGTGCATAAATTACGATAAAATTTAAGCAAAAGATACTTGGCACTGGCGCTGGCTTGATCAAGGTACATTAACCTCTTCAAAAATTCAACGAATTCATGCGTTGGAATCAATGTGTCCGCGAATAGGGTGTGATATACAACACATATGATTGTGGGGGCGGTTGGGTTCTGATCAAACGAAAAGCCAATTATATGACCGATAACTTGAACGGTAGTGAAGAAGAGGATTGTGCTCAACAGGAAAACACCAAAAAAATCATCTCGGTCATATATACTGTTCAACAATAAAGATAAAACCAAAGCGTAGGCCAAACTCGGAATGAAATCCATTAGAGACCGGACTAAAAAATATGACTCTGGGCTGTACCAGTCTGTTGAACAAAATTAAACAAGTAACTATTAGTTAAGCAAATGAGGCATTTAGGGAAGAGAACTAGGTGATTTTGATTACTCACAGTTTCGATATTCATTGATGAATATCTTAATTTCAGTGCTGAATGAAACGGCTGTCGCGAAGAGTATAAAAATACCCGGAATAGTGATGCCTAATGTCAGTAAAACACAGTTATATTGAATGAGCTTGGAGTTCTCCATGTCTTCCAGAGTCATAACACAACCGGCACTTGAATTTGAAATCAGATCAATACATCCGTCGGGTCTTTCAACGTCCAAATCGAAAAGTATTATGACTGCCGTTCCGTAAAATAAAATCACTCCGAATATACCGACGATTGGAACCCAATTATATCTTAGAGTACATGTCAGGCATCGCATCAAAAGATGTCTGAATTCTTCAAATGAAAACTTTTTTGTTCGCTGAGGAATACCCTCCGGATATAGTTTCAGTTCTTTGTCGACTCGTTTCTCATAAGACTCGAGGTTTTGATTTGTTTTCTCCGATAAACGAATAACAGTTTCATCGCTGTAACCGTTGGC
>JAQGBD010002102.1:0-11489 GCA_034698165.1 Punctoribates punctum
TTTAATATACAAAGATTAATTTTAATAGTTAAAATTTTACCATGATCTCGTTTAAACTTAATTTACGGCGATCTGTAAGAACTATAGTGAATCATTTTTAAGTTGAATCCACGAAAATTGATTTATTGGTCGATAACTCAAGTCTTTGAACTTCTGTTTCACAAATATATTATAAATAAGTAAAACTTTTATTCATAATATATAACGAATTACTGACATATTTTGTAAAATAGCTTTCAATTGATAATCAAATTGAAAGATAGACATGAATATTCACAAATAAGAACTTAAAAGGGCATTTATGTTTAAATGTTTCAAACATCTCGAGAGACGTACGCCTCCCACTCCTAATATAGATGTACTAAATTGTCAAACATTTAGTTGACATCTTCAATGAATACTTTGGGTGTATTTGGTTTGACCCAGGCATGTGGAACGAGAGAGGTCAAGTGGTTTGACCCCTTAGGCCCAAAATTAAGCACTACAAACCTTCCCTTCCCTGTACATCAAGGGCTCAGAAAGTTTTAACATGGGGGTCCTCCCCTAAAGCCCATTTTGATCCTCCCTAGCCTGGTGACCTTGCTCATACCGTGTTTTACCCTAATTTGGAATTTCAAATATCAATGGAATAAATGGAATAAAGTTCTTCACTCACAATAAGTAATCAATTTTTAGTTTAAGATATATTCCATTTTCTAAATCAGACAACAAATCAAAGATTTCTTGGATTCTGAGCTAATATTGAAAACAAATAGTCAACAGTTTAAGAATAAAAAAATGTCAAATAATCAAGGAAATGCAAGTATGAAAACTGATGATTGATAAGACTAGATTTAACCTGGGTGACTTCACCTAATTTTATTGAAGATACCTTTTGTTGAAAGCAATAAAGTGCTTGAATTTGTTGGAAAACGAAAAAAATCTTCTGATTATAAATGAATAAAATTCTCTGAATTTTTTGTCCAATTTTCCACTTCGAAGAACAGCAATAGTTTGAGGACTGTCCACAACGCATGTATTTTGACTTACTTGACACTATTGACTCGGATTCCTCTTGACTTGAGGTCGAGCGCCAGACTCTTAGTCATCATATCGAGCGCTGCCTTTGACATACAATAGAGTGAATAGTCCGGCACCTGTCAGTTCAAAACGACAATAGCTTTCAAATCATTTCTTACTAGATTATATATTATCGAATGACTAAAAATGATTTATAATTTACTGGATTAGTGGCGGCTCTACTCGACACGTTGACAATATTGCCCCTGGTCAATTCCAAGTGGGGTATACATAACTGACTGCAAACCAATATAATTAATATATTTAAATCTTTTTTTAAATTAAGAGAATACCTGAGAAGAAAGACTGCGCGAACGTTAACATGCATCATTTGGTCAAAAATGTAGGCAGACTTGGGATCGTCGACACAACTAATGCCACTGACATTGGCGTTGTTCACCAAAACATTGAGTCTTCCAAACTCTTCAATTGTGGATCTGACCAAACGTCTGACATCACTGTCTTTTGTGAGGTCTGCGATCACATCAATCACCTAATTATTTGAATTCAGATTTTCATAAGAATTTGATTTAAGAGTTCAAACAATAATAGATTTTTGACAAAAGTTTTTAGAGACTAATAACAATTTGATTGACATTTTTTTGGGTTAATATTCAAATCATTTCTCTGAAAGTATTATTCTTTGATATCTAAATAAAATCTTTGGATGAGTATCGAGAAAGCGGGACATAATAGAGGACAGGCTAAGGAAAGGCACCGTTTTTTAAGAATAATTTTGGTAAAAGTTAAATGATTTTGAGCTGAGAATTGAAAAGAGTCTACTTTTGAGACTTCGTTTCTTACATTAATTTTCATTTCATTATTCATTAGTCATAAGTCGTGTAATAATTGGATATTTAATATTTAACGACTGTTTAAAGTGATGACAAACCTCAGCACATCCGGTGGCTACTCGTCGGCAGTGTTGTGCTATTTTCCTTGTTCTGTAGGCATCCCTACCGGTGACCACCACATGAGCTCCAAGTCTTGCAAAATGCATCGCCACAACAGCTCCGATCCCAGAGCTTGAGCCTTCAATTGAAAAGAATTTGAAATGTTCTTGTTAAAAATGTTGGAAAGGACAACAAACCAGTTATAAGAACCACTTTTCCGGCAAAAGGCATAACAGTATTTCACGATTGAAGTCTCACTTTTGACTGATTTTAACCAACTATTCAATAAAAGTTTGTTATTATTGAGTAAAATATATTTGATATGAAGTAAACTCATTAAAAATTGAAAGGATTTTGATTTGAATTTGGTTTTGTGTTCAATATTTATAGTCTACAAAATGCATGAATTCTTGTCATGAATTGTATGCAAAACAAATCGATCCGATAGTCAGTCACTGAAACGAAATTCCGATTTTCTGATCGCTTTTCCAGATTAATCTCAATCGACATTCAATTTAATTAAATATTTTTTTTCCGATAAAATAACTCATTATATAAACAACGAACAGAAATGAGACTTTTGTTGAATTGAATGCTCCAAAGACTCTCTTTTACGTCAATTGGTTCACAATATCCGATAATTTGAAGTTCAAAAAATTTTTCCGATTATTTGAAAAACTATTGATTCTTAGGACACATTCAAACCTATTCTCAAATCTAAGGGACAATCAAATGACGCAAAACCAATACAATTAGTAATGAACTTAATCTTAGAACGTATACCATTGATAACAATTGAATCTAGGTTCAAGTTCAATAATCAATATATCGATTTGGTAATTGAAATTCATCAAGTTGGCTTTATGTCAGATTTAACTTAATAGTTGATATTATTTTATAATAGTTCATAACTAAGATTTCGTAATTTTCAAGACCTTGCTCATTTTTTAATCTAAACCAAAGGTGACATTGATTTTGATTTGAAAAGTGGCTATTTTCACATTTAGGCCTCTAATTAGTTAATTAATATGGCTAATGGATAGACGACCTTACTTATCTTGATTCGAATATCAGATTTTTTAGATTAAATGTGCAAAATAAGTTTGAAATGATTGAAATGAAAGCAGATCCTTGGTCTTCAGTAGTTCGAAAATTCATCTAAACTTTATTCGAAATAAACTAATTGCGGAATATTTGATAAATTATATATTCGTATAAAAATCATATCAATAAATGCAAAATACATCCATTTCTTGCGTTTTAGTAAACGATTAAAAATAACATAAATTGATATAAAAAATATAAAATTGTAATAAATTATATTTACATAAATTACAGCTAATGTTTGGCTAATGTTTGGCTAATGTTTGGTGAAAACGATAGCAAAATACAAATTAGTTTTTGTGTGGATTCGTATCAAAAGTTTTGATTCAAAACGAGTTTCTTCTGGTTTTGTTTGACACTAGACTTGAAGGCAATAACTTATGGCTAATATCGATATCACATTTGTTTTGTTGGCTCAGAATTGCGACCAAACTCTTGATAACTGACTTATCTCTGACCTGAAGTTCCATTAAATCTGTGACTGTGTTCTGCAGATCACTCACAACCGATTCAACTCTGTTTATACGCGAATATAATACCACTTTTGTCTCACTCACGGCCTTCACGTTATTGTTGACCGAATTTTGGACTGTACTCAGTCGGGACTGCATGTGCTTCACTCGCCCGACGAGGTCTGCGTGACCCGAAGCATACTGTTCGAGGACATCCTTAATGTCGTATGGCTTAAGAGCTCTATTGAATTGTCGTCGGGCTATGAAATACTTGACGATCCGTAAGAACCTAATGGCGACCTTCTGTTGTTGAGTCAGAGCTTCGTCTTTGTGTTTGATTCGGATGCAATTCTTCCAGGTCACAGTAGAGGTAGAGTTCTCACTGGCGGCATAACACCTCCAGGTCCACTGAATCAGTTTTGCTGATTGTGAATAGAATACTGGGTTTTATTAAAAGATTCATTTAAAGCCCAATTCGTAAAATGTATGAATACCTGCCGGTTCTCTACGTTTACCCAATTGTCTGACGCGTTGCTGTTCCTGAACCTGAAAGTTATGATAGGTTTCAATCGATTAAATTATGAGTTGTTTTCAGTAATTGATTGCTTTTATATAACTTTTAATCGCATTTTCCGATCAAAACAAATATTTTTATTGCGATTTATATGAGAAGTGAAAAAATGAAAATAAATACCTTAAGCGCGAGACCCGTTCCCAGAATTCCTGCGGGTAATGCGAATATAGAGACACCAATTATTATACAAATACAGGACAAGAATTTCCCGAAAGGTGTAACGGGAGTCATGTCTCCATATCTGTCACAAGAGTTCGTTAACACTTTTAATCAAAGAAAAAGAAATTAAGAGAAATACCCGACAGTGCAGAGTGTGATGACCCCCCACCACATGGAAGATGCGATACTATTAAAAGCAGGATTCGTGTCCTTCTCCGCAAAGTAAATGGCAAATGAGATGAAGAGCAGCGCCAAAAAGCCCATATATGTGGTGATTGCCAGGTGCTCTCTCTGAGCCCAGACGACAGATGCCATGAGACGCCAGGGACGGAATCTATGCTCGAGTCGAAGCATTTGAAACACTTGAAAGAAACGGAAACCTCTGAAGTATATGAAAAGAGTGTGACTTTTCGTGTCGAAGAAGAGGACAATACATGACGTGATTATCACAAACATATCGATTAAACGAAACGGATTTCGAAGACTATAAACAAATTGGTATTAAAATCTATTTGTATTTATTTAAAATCTAATAATTAACTCACAAACGAAGTTTTCCAGTCAACCCCTGGTCTACAAATTCAAAAACAAAACAAAGATTAAAATATTATCTTTTCAGGGATTATCTGATAACTCACAGTGAGAGATACAGGAGGAGCTCCAGAGCCTGGCCAAGAATTCTGAGCTAAACAAGGCCACTATGAAGCCATCCATATATCCGAGACATTTTGTGGCCACACTCTCATAATCTTTTCAATAATAATATCTTTTGTTTATTTGAATAAATTTTGATTAAAATTATTTTTAACTAAAGTAAGGCATAAATTCAAAGAAAGTATTGTTTTGTCGGATATTTTCTCAATAAGTGATACGAATAATAGGCTAAACATTTGATATAAAAATTGCATCGATTTCTGTTTTAATTAGTAATTAAGTCAAAAATACCAGAAATGGTTGAGAATATGGTCAGCAGAAGACAAATTGAGACAACAACTGAGACAACCACATGATATCCGACGGCAATTATACCCCGGGGTCGGGACAAAAAGTTATAGACTGCAATCTTTTCTCTGTAGAAGTGAATATCGTTTTTCATCCGATAGAGAGGGATGGGTCGGCCCAGTATTGACAGACGTGTGGCCACTGGTTTCCGTCTGTTTGAGCCATTGTTTGAATAAAGTCTACAAATGATTGACTTATTTCTCTTCAATTCGCGTTTCTGTGACTCGATGTCCAAACTTTGAAAGTTGTCGACCGGTTGTCGGCACTTGTTTTCCATAATTGTGGTAAACTTGGGGTCGAGTGTCGGACCCCTACTCATTAGATTCAAATTATTTCTATAATTATCGTAACCATTGGTGTTATTATTAATCTTGTTATTCATATTATTATCACAATCGGAATCACAAATATGATTATATTGAGAAACATCGGTCTCTTGAGAGGTGGGCGTTGTGTCCATCGATGCTAAGTCTTGAGACTCGTCGTCATAAACACTACAACACTCAGTGGAGTCATAATCGTGTGAATAGTTGTGAAGTCTGACACTTACTGGCGATGAATGAATTGAATCCATAATTAAAGTGACCCTTAAATCAGATAAAAACAGAGAACTATTTTAATTACAATTTTTTTTCTTCACTCGAGTATAGCTTCAAATGTATTCAACTCTTTAGCGGACTTTCAAAATCTTTTTTTCTTAATTTCTTGAATTTATATTTACTTCACTTTAATCGTCATTTTCTAAAACAGGATCTCTTTCTCGAAGACTATAAATGAGTTAATACTTGGATTTGACGCTCAATTTATTGTAGATTTTTGTGAATTTTCATGTGATGTCAAAATTAAATAATTTTTTGCTTTTTGTTTAATAATAAAAATCAAAAACTAATAAAAGAGTTTTCGCTTCTTTCGGTTGTTTAAACATTACTCGAGTCCTCTAACCAGAGATAAAATCTTGAATTATGTTTAAATTCTTCGTCGATTTGTTTATTCATATTTTGGTTAAATCACTGAATTATTCCATTAAAACATAGGTTTGAGGACAAAATAATACTCTTTTACAACATATATAATTGGGATTCACATTAAATTTGATGCGTTTTATAGATTCAAAACATATTTGATATTTGAGACAAAACTTGTGTCAAATCAATCAACAGTTTTGGAAAATAAACTCATTTTCTTTTTTCCAATAATTCCAATAAATTCAGCGAAAAAGCCATTTATACGACATTTTGTAGATTAATATTTCATGAAATTCATTCAGGTTTTCAATTGAAGGCCAGATGTGGCAAAAATTATTATATTTATTCAAAAGAGTAGATAATGTCGTTTGAATTCTTCGCGTAAACGGAAACACAAAAAGTCGAAGAATCCAAAGAAGTAATATTTCGACAAAAATCTGAACCAAAGTATTGGGTTATTATTGAAACTACTTTTGATACGAGAGAAGGATCTCATTATTTATTTTAAATTTATTACATTCTCGGCTCAGTTTGGTATTCACTTCAGGATTGAGTCTTAGATTAGTGTCAAATAGTTGTGATACTCCTCTGAACTCACGTCTGATTGTTTATCAACACTTCAAAAATGGTCACAAATTGGTGGAAATTGTGGGAAATTCTTCAAATAGGCTCCAAATCAACATTTGTTGGCACAACTCAACAGACTTTTTATTTATTCAGAGAACAAAATTCCACTCAATCTCTAGTATTTGTATTCAGACTTAACTCAACAATCAAACTATTAAACGAAACATTCATTTAAAAGACTATTAAATAACTTATTTCACAATTTGAACATCAATTGAAACAATCATTTGCTAAGATTTTCCACATTTATTCTCATTTACTAAATGATTGACTAAATGTTTATTTTTAATAGAGAATTGATTACAGAGAAAGGACAGGACAGGGATGATTATCTTTGTTTCCTAAGGATTTCCTTTCAATAATAACTTGTTTCACAGAATAATAATAATGGGAATCCCGTAGAATAAAGAACTAGAATAGAAGTCTTACTCTACGGCGTACTCAATAGAAAACATTGATTGAAAGCAAGGGTTAAATCGGATGTTTTGCTGCTATTGTCTGGAAGACATTGGCAGCATTGGTGTCACCTTGCACATCTTCTAAGAAAGGGAGTTAAAAACCTCTAATTATAGGTTATTATTGTTTATCGATTAATTGTTTGATAGGATTCTCACGAAATTTGCGAAAATAAGCAAATTATGACTCAAATTAATAAGTAATTCATTTTTGAATGAATGCCAATATTTTAAATGAAAGTCATATTCTTTAATTAATTTTGAATAAAATTGAAGGAAAAAAATTCTTATGAGTTGTCATTCATTTAATCAGAATTTTACATAATTTTTGTATTTAAGGATAAAATTCAGTAAATATAGAATTCGCGGCTTCTTTAGGCTCAGAGGAAATTTAGCAAAAAACAAATCCAATAACCTAGCAAATCTGAAGCGGAAAATATTAATCATTAAACAAGAATTACTATAATTAGTATTTAATATTTCAAATTGTGATTATTTGGTACTTGGTATTGAACGATTTTCAATTTAGCAAGCAATTTAGAAGTGAGCAGAGAGTGTAATCTTTAAGTCACTTACAGTTTACATAATTTTTCCATTTGGAGCAAGGTTTTTTACTCAATTGCTTGAGTCACCCAGGATAATAATAATAATAGTTTGCTTTGCTTTGAATTATAATACAGACATAAAAACTGAGAATACATTTCATATAAACCAAAACCTTTTCAAACTCTCAAAAGTGAGTCTGAATTTGAAACTTAAAAGAATTAAAATTAACTAAAATTACAATAAATTTATTCAAAGAGTTTTATCGCATTATTTTACATACGATTTGCCTCTACTCTGGGATCAGATCATTTGCACGAATATAATCGTTGGTCATATCATTGAATATTACAGTAAATGAGTAAATGTTTCAATAATTGACTTTTGGATTGAAATTTTTGTAATAAGAGAACTGAAGTTATTTTTGAGACCTGATTGGAGTCATCTATTAATACCTTTCTTTATTCATTTTTATCGCTCCAATCGATGTTTTCTTTTGATTAGATATTAAATGTTTATATTTTCTGAAATGTTCTCAAATTATAGTTTCAAAACTCAGAGTAAATGTAATTCTGGTGGACGTCAGTGATGTTCAATGTTTGTGATCACAACTTATTTACATTTGCCATAACTCTTATTTCCAATCGAAATGAGTTGTGGCCAAACAGCAGCCAATTAAGGGACACCTAATTCTTTGGCCATCTCTGGTTGGACTTGAGTTTGTAAGCTAAAGATGGACGCACTCGTAATATAAGTCCAATGATTAAACTCATTTATTAAATTATTTCCTCAAATAACAAATTTTAATTATCTCTAAAAAAGATTCTGATTATATAATTTATTGGGATTGATCCTGAAATAGTTGAAAAACCTAGATTTAAATCCAGACAAAGCCTAGATATATGCTAGAATCTAAAATCAAGAAGTCCTAAGAAAAGTCCTCTTTATTGTGATTCGCATAACAATTGAATTTAAAAATTCTTATATTCTATTCAATGAATAATTGATATAATAAATGAATTATTGATTTGAATGCTATTCGTCTGAATATTTTGAAGGCGCCATCAGATTAGGTCAGTGCCGGAAAGGTTTCAAATATCAATGAAAATTGAGTCATCATTAAGTCATAGAAGGATTGGAGTCTCAGTCTTTCAATCAATTAAATAAAAGGCTATTTTTAAACAAATAAATTATAATTTATTAATCATTGAGTAGAGGACTGCCATCACTTTGATGTCATTTAAACCCAGTTTTCTAATCAACAGAATTTTGCATTCATTCAATTTTGATGTTTATTTCAATCATTTATCGGTGAATTTGCTCTATTGCTAAATCAAGTGAGGCTTGCACATTTTCACATTTGCACATTTCTTATTTTTCGTTTGATTTCAGAGAATCATCCAGAGAACCAACCATCCAAAACTTAATTAGTGTACTAGTTTATTAGTAATTGGCTATTAGTTATTTAGAAATTATTGATAATTTTATCTTGATGATATTACATTTACATCGGAAACATAACAACTTTTAAAGTTCAAAGAATTTATATATAATTGAAATTAATCTGCAGAAAACCATTTGAGTGAAAGCAATTATTGTGCAAGATCACATCAGATCACATCAGATCACATCTAATCATGAGTCGAAACACGTGTTTTGTTTATATAATTAAACTATTGTTTTGATTACATTTGATTCCATTGTCTCCACTCAAATGTTGGCCAATGATTGGAATCCAAGAGCTCTATCTGTTATAGAGTGCCATGATCAATTTGTTCAATTTCCATTAGTGTTCGCACACAGTCTACAAGATTAGGAGGTATTTGAGCCATCAAATAATATATCTTATAAGAGCTTATAAAAGTTATATCACCAATTAACTAATGCATTTGGGGACAGCGTTTCACAACAACTGATCAGTTATCTAACAGACTTATATATCCAGATTAAATTTGGATATTCCTTTATTGCTTACCTTGCTTGAATCAGCTTTGGCTTAAGCTTTAATTTGGCTATAACACCCCCACTCCCCCCATTTGGGCATCACTGCAATAAACAGTTTGCTTGTTATTATTATTATGGAAATCTATTCAGACTTCAGTATTCTATTATTAAATTTCATTTTTCAATCACTGTATTTATATTCTATTAATTGTTTTTATAGATTGTTTGGTAAATGTTTTGGCAAACATTGGAACAACTCTTCCGACTGTTATTCAAATAAGAGACAAAAGTAGTGTTGAAATCAGAGTTGAATAACGTTTAATGAATTGCTTTCAACTCAACTAATATTTGCCAATCGATTGAATAAATTGAGGTTTTGCTCAAATTTTTTTTCCAAAAGTTTGAGACTCAGATATGGTCCCAACAAATATGATCTAGCAAATAATTTAATTCCTTTTATAGGACAACTTGATGAACAAGTTTTAACACTTGCTATACATCTAAAATAAATTGATTTTAATAATATTTCCTTAAAAAGGTATTCATTTTTTGCTTTTGATTAAATTTAATTAATAATTTTTATGACTTATTTAAATGAAATGTCTGTAAACACCAATAATTTTGTTGTCTTCCCCTTTACTACCCTTTTCTGTGAGAGAATATCCCAATATATAAATTTATGTCAAACTGGAAGTAATTTTGAGTTAAAACAGAGAATTTGAATCTGAATTTGAATTTTTGCCGAATTTAATCCTTTATTCGTTTGGATTAAACTTGAAATTAGAAATTCAATTAACTTTGAAAACAATTAATGGGATTTCAATACAAAAGTTTGTCTGATTTCAGAATAATTTCATTGATTATTCAGTTTCTAAAACAATTGTCTACACAATTGAAGTAAAACTAATATAGAGTAAAATGCAATTTGTCTTCACTCGACTTCCTTTACTTGATTTCAATGTTTTCATTTCCATTGTATTCGAAATAAAGTATATTTCCTTTGAATTCTTGTAATAATAATGAGAAATAAAGTAAAACTTTTACGTAAATCCATATGTAATATATGTTAAGCAATAAACTTCTCTTAATTTATACGAAAATCTGTCGAAAGAATTTCACCGATTAAAAAGACTTAAATACGAGTCCAGTGATTAGGTCTGCCCTTAATCTCTGTCCAGTTTCATATTCTGACATTTGGATCCATCTTTATTCTGATGATATTTTCTTATTTGTAGAAATGATCCCCAATTGAACCGAATGTGTGTTTTTGGTGATTCTGTCGTATCTTTTATTGAAGTTCGAGTCTATTATCTATCGTTTTGTGTTTCATTTAATAACAGGTTTAATACCAAAGGGAGACAACAAAACCAAAATATTTCACAACAGAGGCAATCAATTAATGCCATTCTGTGTCTCAAACGTGACAAACGTTTCTTTGTTCTCCAGTTTCTAAACACAAATTCGTTTCTTTCTTAAGAATCGGCGAAACTTTAATTGATTTTGAATGCAATTCTAAAAACTAACTAGGATAATTAGGCTATCAATAAAATTATCCAATTTTTTAAAGAATCTGCTCAATAGTTAGTCATTTATAGATAATCTAAAGACTGTTAACTTTATTTTGATTATGTTATTAACCAGGGGTGGGCGAGGTCCGAGACCCTAGGGGGGGCCGTAGGGGGAGGCCGATTCGAGCTCTGGTCTAGGGGGGG
>JAQGBD010002103.1:0-11487 GCA_034698165.1 Punctoribates punctum
TTAATCAAAAAGCATTAATTTATTTATATTATTCGCATTTGAATTGATGTTTATGTTAAAAGATATTCAATTAGTTAATCGGTTGACATGTTTGAGACACATGTCAAACATATGGACACATATACCGTCCCTTTTGTTATTCCTTTGAAATAGTGTTTCACAACATTTCACAGCATAAACTGATCTTGCCATTTATAATCTTGTGATAGTATTGTTATCTTGAAAAATATGTTTGAATTGTTGTTATGATTAGAGTATAATTTGGATCAGATTTGTTAAACGTGTCTCTAATTTGTTCTGGTTTTGCAGTTGATGACCTAGCATAGCCTAACCTGATTTGCATTTTTATAAAATCTCCACTTAGACTAATATGTCTCACAACATATCCTTTGATCGGCTGATTAGATAATAGTTAACTCGAAAATCAAATATATTTCTCGTAATTTGGATTTCTGTGAGTTATTTAACTAACAATTAGTCGATTATATCAGACTTGTGTTGAAGTATTGGTTTTCATATTTCAATTGAAAGTTTGAAAATCACTGAATTTAGTGCTCATTTCAATAACAAAACTGACTATAATTATGAGCGGGGATAATATCTTTGCTATAGTGGACTAACTTTGAGTCTATTATACGATTGAATGTCCGCTAAATTAAGACAAAAAAGTTTTGCTCTGCTATTGAGTATATGAGTGGAGAACTAGCTTTTTGTTACACTTTTCAGATGACCAGTGACAATTTGGAGGCCACTCTTATCGACGACAGTCTGTTCGGTGATATCTTCACAATGCAGTCACAGTTTTTGGATGACTTTGAGTTTGGATTAGAGGCCAATAATATCGATACTCTTTTAGAGCTGTTCGAAGAGGAAGAGAAAAAGTGTGACACAAATACTAATAAAAACAATTATAATAATGTTCTTAAAAATAACTCTGAAGTTAATCGAAGTGAGAGAAACGACAATATTTTTATGATTTCATTACCAAAAGTGAGGAAATCCACAAATAGTCCGGATGTGTCCACTAAAAGGAAAGGAACTTCACTTTTAGCCAAACCTAAAAAAAGTTCCCCAAAACGTTCGCTTTTGAACATTAATGACAGGGATTTCCAATCGATTTCCTCTTATTTACTTCAAGATCACGACTACTGTTTGATATCCAACAATAACAGCAATTTATATAACAAATTACCGGATTATATAACGGAGTTCTCAAACATTTCTAAAACAATCACTTCTAACACCTGTTCTTCAAACGAATCATTCGATAAAATTCCGAATTATATCAAAGGATTTCTTAATTTGAACGAAAATGTCGACAAAACCGAAGATTTTATCGCAGATAACGACAACATTTTGATTGAATTAAATGAAGGTATGTATTGATTGTATAAAATGAGTCGTTTCTATAAATGCTTTTGAATCCCAATATAAGTCAGGTCTTGAGTTTAAATTTTGGTAAATATTTGTTGGTTTCAAAAACGATTATATCCAAGAAAAATGATGTTCCAAGTTGGAACTTGCAACATTTATGTTGAAATTGTATCTAGTCACTTAACCAATGATTTATACTGTGATTGAAAGCTTATTCTCTCGATTTGTTTCTTTAAGTAATTTGATATAAATTAAAGCATATATAGAGGTATCGGATGTCGTCTTCGATAATGATTTGTATTCTGAAGACAAGAATTGTGAGGTTTTTGGGGAAGACTTCAATTCGGAGTCCAGTAATTACTCAACTAATATGTCATCTGAAGACTCGAAGGAAATGAAACAATTGAACGATATTTTGTCGGATAACCAGTTTCTACCTCAAGAAGAACAAAATGATAGCAATAATTACAACTCAAGCGACACAAACAGTTCGGGCCGACGCTCCCGATCCAGGAGTCGGGAACAGAGAAATCCCAAATATATTAAAAGCCGAACTCAAAGGCGGAGGCGTTTATCTACTCGTTCTTCGGTTGACAGTAAATCAGATTCGAGTAGTTGTTCTTCGTGTTCGTGTCACTCATTCTTGAGCCGATCCTCTGAAGATTCGAAAATGGATTTCGAAAATAGTATTATAAGAAATGAATCCAATGAACAGCCATTGAGTAAAAAGAGATCATTGAAAGAGTCTTATTGTCAGAAGAATTTCGGATCAAAAGTAAAAAATTGTAATAAAAGTGTATTTAATGTGAGAAGTGCTCGAAATTGCGTTCCTTTCAACACAAAAAAGGATATCGAAGAACGAAAAATCATTTATGTCGGCAAAATACCGGACGGAACCACTAAAACAGACATTCGTTACTGGTTTGGTCAGTTCGGAGCTATCAAAGAGGTCAGCATTCATTTCAGGGATCGCGGAGACAATTATGCGTTCGTCACATTCCACAGAAGGACTGATGCTTTTCAAGCCATCGAACGTATGTCTTAACATTAAATCCATTTTTGTTAGACTAACGCTTAACCCAAAAGATGCCAACGACGACACACGTCATCCAAAATTTGATTTGAGTTTCGGTGGGCGCCGACAGTTCTGCAAAACCCGTTACGAAGACTTAGGTATGGATTAACTTCTACCGCTTTCTTTTACCGCTTTTCATCCATTTTAAGATATTTGTGTTAATAATTGTCTTAAACAATAGATTTTGCAGAGGATGACCCATCATATAGTGGTGAGCGCTTGGATTTCGACGCTTTGCTCCGATCAACTCAAGCAAAACTTAATCGATAACTCAAATAAATTATTTTATTTAATTAATTTTTTGGACAATATTTAAGAATTTGAATGAAATTTATTTCTTGAAATTAAATTGGAATTTATTTTTTCCATTTAATCAAATCTCAATTTATTTATTCAATTTGTCACTCAATCTAAACGTTTGGAGTAATTGATCATTAATTTCAAGAGTTTAACAGTTAATTCGTTTTTACTGTTGAGATATGTCCTCGACTTGTATGCGCTGTCAATCAAATTGAAAACTAATTCAGAATTTAAAGGCAGTGAAAGTTGACATCAATTTATTGGAATATCAGAGTTGTGTTCGACTCAGTTCTCGATTAATAACAAGTCTTCTAATAAAATAATTGTTGAGTTTTAAAATAGTTGAGAAGAAATTTCAATTTCTTACTAAACCTATTGTTCTAACAATGATTTTGTAATGTTTTGCACATTTGACCCCTTTATCCGCTCTATTGGATAGGAGATGACCTACTTTTAAGTTTCTCTTTAGACTATAAATATGTGTTTTCAATATTTGATAATTATATAAAAGGCATTGAAAAGAGCATTGGCTATAATTCTAGAGTATATATGGTTTAGGAAAATGAGTCCTCTTTTTGATGAAATGATTTGATTAATTAAATAATAGAAATATTTAGAAATCGATTATTATATAAATTAAAGGAAAGAGTGAACCAAAAAGATTGAAACAGAGCTGAGAGCTGTTGGAAGCGTCGCATTGCAGTCACCGCCAACTTATTGATCGGTCTCTTGTATTGATTAGTTTGAGTGACTCCGGTATCGATCGCCACCAGAATATAGTGGCGATAAAGTGCTATACAGTAGCGGTAGTGGAGAGAAGGGCACAGTTTACTTATGCATATGTGATGAACAAATGTAGCCAATAGAAAGTCCATGGATTCAACAAAAATGGAAGTTATGAATAAGAGTTGAACACAAAGTCAATGGCAAGTGTTGGTCTTCACCCACAGAAATGACAATTGATTTAAAAGTGAACTCTTTTTCGGAACAGACCTCAATCTAAAAGGAGAGCCTATAAGTGGGCTTTTCTGTAAATGTTTGCAGTATTGCAATTAAGCCAATGTTTAGGGGTTTGTTGAACGCAACATCCCTTCATCTCATCTCATCTGATAATCGCATCCAATCACTACTCAAATATCATTCAAAATATATTCAAACCAAATGATACTATGAGTTGTTTGATCAATAAATACCTGAATGTGTGGCACTCAAAATGATGGACGAAAAAAAGAGTAAAATGAACGAGCAACATCTCAGCAAATCCGTTAAAACGACCCCCGTACTTATTTTGCCAAATCATAGCTTGAATAAACAGATGACTGATGTGGGTAATGGCGGACAATATGTCCAGATTACAAATTCCAATCACCCGACAGTCAATTGTGTTCCAAAACTGAGCGTTCATTACATCGTTTCACTGAATAACGAGTCTCTCATCACTTCTTCATCGACTTCATCGAAGAACTTGGATAATGAAAATCAGCACAAACTCGAAACTATTGATTGCGACCGAAAATGTTTGATATCATTACCGGTGGACAGCAGTTCTCAAAATGAATGCGATTCTCTCAAAGCCAACCATTCGATGGCAAACCAACGACTGCTCATAAGTCCGACCGATTTTTTGACTCTCACTGAAGAAGGAATATCTCATAAAAGCTCTGCCGTTAGGAAAGACGTCAATTTATCTGCGAGTAGTCTTGAGCTCATCCGAAGGAACAACATTGACAGCAATTTCGCCATATGTTTGGACAGGTATTGTGAATCTCCTCTTCTGTTGGAAACGCATAAAGACTCTCAGCTTATCTGCGAAGACGACACCTCTTGTAATGGTCGCAGTTCCAGGCTTTCTGAAACACCAGAAGATATAACAGCAGATGAATTGTTTGCGTCAACATTCGGAACCGACCAGTCAACTGCCCTCAGAGAAGTGGTCACTCCGATTGAGGTGGAGAGCGCTCGCAATACACCCATTCCTTCTAACAAAGAATTGATTTTAAACACTAAAATCAAAATCGAAGACAGTCTTCTCTGCACTGACATAAAGCCATCGATTGAATCCATTGACACGAAACCCATTTTAACAGTTTTGGATCCGTTGGAAACTGAGGCCAATAATTACAGTTCTTCTCACTCACAAAATGAGAGCTCATTCTCTTTCATTACCTCCGAAGGCAATGCCTCGACCTCGCAATCACTCTCTTTGACGACACTCGACATAAAAGTATTGCCGACAGGAATGTTGGCCAAAGACTCCATTCTTTTGGCGAATTTGGCGGCAGCTCTGCCCTCATCGCTAACTTCCAGACAAATTGCTCTTCAAGTGATCCGAGAAGACGGCACTTCACTAGTCTTACCAATAAATACAAAGCATGAGTCGAGTGAAGGAACCACTAAAGATACTAACAATGAGCTGGCGGTCAGTACTTCAGTGGTTTTGGCAGAAATGGTTTCACCGAATGCATCGATCAGACCATTCAAATGTGAATTATGTAACTCAACGTTCACTCGATTGGGGAATTACACCCGACATAAGAAAATTCATTCCTATCCTTCTAAGGTTTGACTAATTTATGCCCAATCCTATCAATTTCTCTCAAACCTTTTTCTACGGAATAGGAGGACCAGCGGTTCCGGTGCGACATTTGCAATAAGTCTTTCATACAGCGCTGTGATTTGGCCCGTCATCTGCACATTCATAGAGGAACAGGTCTAATACCAATTGGATATTTTATTCGTATAAATAGCATTATTTTGTTTGGTCAGAGCCCCACCGGTGTTCCCAATGCGGGAAAGGGTATATACGACACAGTGATTTAGTCACTCACCAACGCTTTCACAACAAAGAGAAACCTTTTTCGTGTCCGCACTGTTCCAAAGGATTTTGTCAGAGGGGTAACCATCAAAAATTGTCTAAATTATACAATCCTTTAATTGGTGTCCATTTCAGGTGATCTGAACCGTCACTTGAGATCAATTCACTTACAGCTGAAACCTATTCTTTGTTCGCATTGTCACAAAAAGTTTGCAAAAGAAGAGACTTTACTCAGACATATAAATGCCAATCACAGGGAACTGATAGAAGAGACCACTACTCCTCAATTCAAGTGACGATAATATGATTCCAAATATTTAATAATCTTTTGATTATTTACTGTAAATGAGTTAATACTAATTAATACTAATTAATCGATTGAAACATTTCTGTTAAACGTTTTGCTAATCATTTCTAAACAATCGTTAGTTTTATCTCTAATTGAATTACATTCGACTCAATGTTTAAACTCATTAAATGAGTTAATACTTAAATATTAAATAATTAACCAAAAAATGTTAAGTTTTTAATCTATTCATATTTGGTCATTCAAATTGGTCAAATTGTCTTGTTCATCTCAACAATTTAGAAATCCCTTTATTTCCAATAAAATTGAATAACCATGGTTATTACAACCTGTCTCATTATTAATTTAAATTCTCTTTCAGATTTACTATCAACGGACAAAATGACTTCAATCCTTTAGCTTAGAAGAAAATGAGCAAGATAATACATGTAGATAACAGTTATCTATCAGTAAGTTGTCTGAAAATAATTGAAGGATTTCTTCAATTTGTTTGAAAGGAGTGTTTGAGAGGAGTGTCTGACAGGAGTGCCATCTCTTGTCGTTCAATTCAAACAATGGTTTGGTTTTTGTTTACATCTGACAATTGATTGCGTTTTGAATCAAATCTTGAAATTAAATTATTTGTAAAATGAATTCAATATCGGCTTCCGTTTCGTCGATTATCAAAAGAAAACAAACAGAAGAACCGGAGGAAGAAAAAGAAGAGACAGAGCCTAAGAAAAGAAGTAGAGATGAGTGGAGGAAAGCCAAAGAGCTGGAGGAGGCGCGCAAAGCGGGTACTGCACCCGCTCTGGTCGATGAGGAGGGCAAAGACATAAACCCACACATCCCTCAGTATATATCGAGCACTCCCTGGTATTTTGGTGCCGACGGACCAACTCTTAAGCATCAAAGACAACAATCGGATAAATCAAAAGATTTCGCCCGAATTGACGAACACTTTGTTAGGGGTCTGAAGGGAACGACTGCCACCCGGTATCGAAAGGGCGCCTGCGATAACTGCGGGGCCATTACTCACCAGAGAAAGGACTGTCTCGAGAGACCGCGTAAAGTGGGCGCTAAGTTCTCGGGTGACAACATTGCGGCCGACGAACAGGTATTACCGAATGTGAAACTGGACTTCGACGGGAAGAGAGATCGTTGGAATGGATTCGAACCTCAAATGTATAAACTTGTTATCGAAGAGCACCAGAAGATTGAAGACGCGAAGAGAGTTCTGAAGGAGGAAAAGCTTAAACAAGACTTAATCAAATCAGACGCTGGACAGGAGGGCGCCGTCGAAACACATGAGTCCGACTCAGAGTCAGACTCTGAAGACAAGTATGCGGATCACATCGATATGCCGGGTACTAAAGTCGACTCTAAACAACGCATAACAGTCCGTAATCTTCGCATAAGAGAAGATACGGCTAAATATCTCCGCAATTTAGACCCGGATTCTGCATATTATGACCCAAAGACCCGTTCCATGAGAGACAACCCCTACAAGAATACGGGCAAAGCTGCCGATGATTTGCAATACGCGGGCGATAACTTCATTCGATACTCAGGCGATACTAACGACGTCTCGAACGCACAGTTGTTCGCCTGGCAGGCAATGGAGAGGGGACTCGACATTCATTTGCAGGCAGAGCCCACCAAAACTGAATTAGTGAAGAAACAAATCGATGAGAAAAAAGAAAACTTCGAAGAAGTCTTCCGACAGACTATTATTGATAAATATGGCGGCAAAGAACACCTGCAGGGACTCGACGCTCAGCTCAGGTTTGGACAAACAGATACTTATATTGAGTATTCACGTCAGGGACAGGTCATCAAAGGCTGTCAGAAGCCTAAAATCAGTTCGATTTATGAGGAGGACGTCTTCACCAATAATCACACATCTGTTTGGGGCTCCTATTGGGCAGATGGCCAGTGGGGGTACCGCTGCTGTCAATCTTTAATTAAGAACTCTTATTGCACCGGAGATAACAACAAAATTAAATATTATCTTTAGATTCAAATCATTTCATTATTTGTATATTTTGTTTATTTCTTTAAATAAATCATTTTTTCCAAAATAATTGCTTTTATTGAAGTGTTGTTACAAAATGTGGTCAATTTTGTGGTCACTCTTCACCTCTAATTATATTTAGATATTATTTGACTCTTAGTTTGAGTATAATTTGAGTTTTGCTAATTTAACTTGCTTATTTAATTGGCTCATTGGCTAAAACAATTAAATTCAATGAAAAGGTGGTGACATTATCTGTGAGTTCGGTAACTAATCTGCAATCATCTCATTTCTGTTTCACCTTTTAGTTTAAGTAATAGTTTACTAATTAATTGATTTGATAACAAATTATTTAAATATATAACATATAAAGGCTTTGACTTTAAAATGAAATCAATTAAAAGGGGACCAATGATCAGGACCAGGTATAGGGGGGAGGAGTGGGAGGGGCTTTTCTTGTTAGGTATGTTTTCGATATTGGATGAACAAAATGGCAATTTTCTCTGGCTCAGGGGCCAAAATGAGCAAAAATTTAGGGGAGGGGGAAGGGGTCAAAACTTCTCGGATTGATATTACAATTTTTTGGATTTTGGGCTTATTTTGGTGACTGAGTCCCACAAAATTGTCGTTTTGTTGATCCGAGTTCGAGAACATCATCACAAAAATCTCGATCCGTCCGAATCACTGAAAGCGAACCTTTGAAAGTTCGGTAATGTAAATACCGCCAATGCCTAGAGCATTTACTATCATCTAATAGGTTTAGGTGATACCTGTTTTAAATGACATTTGATTAATACTCACAAACGACACAAATAATTAAAATAATTATATTAATTATGAGTGGATCAGGTAATTGAAACGATAAGGAACTTGCTCATTAAGACCAAAGATAGCCAGTGGACGAAATAAAGAGGACAAAAGGATCCATCTACAATAATTGCATATCCCGTAATTTTAGAGTATTAAACAATCTTTGAAATGAACAAGGGGGTAGATTTCAGGTATATTTGTTTATTTGAAAAGCCTCCACTTATACCACCTTAGGTGGAGGTCTGTGGATATCACTGATGAAGAGGTTGTTTTATCTGTGAATACGTCACGAAATTCATGTTAACCGACAGAATCTAATTTTAGAATAATTCACAGAAAAACTATTTTTAAATTTTAATTTCTAAACAGAGTTTGAACTTAAAGTTGAAGTCGTGATCGAAATAATTAAAATTTATTTGTTGTGAAAATTCATTACTTTTTAGTTTTAATTATACGAAAATTCTTTTATTTAAATCAATTGTTTGTCATAAATAATAAAAACAACGATTAAAATAAGAGGATTACTATTAATTCAATGTTTTGTTGCGTTTAATAAATACAAAAGAAATGTTTTAAAAAATTAATTCAGACTTTTTATGAAAAACATTTTAGTCTTCATTCAATAAAAATGAATGTTTAGATCAGAATAACTATTCTTCAGATAAGCCCTCAAATAAAATGTGAATCAAATGATTAAAATTGAACTTGGCCAATAATATGCTTCTCTCAAGTTATCCAAACACATAAACAGGATCTCTGTCTTTAAGGGAGGAAGAAGTTGCATAAATTAAGTAAGTTACTTTTTGCAGCATTAATATATAACATGTCTTTCTTTTACATACAATATATTTGTCTTTTTATATAAATATTTGAGAAATCAATTGTTTCCAAAGAATTTGCAAAAACCAGATTTTATTGCTTATAATCGAATGAATTGAATGAATTGAGTTCAATGAAAACCAATGGATTTCTTTCCGAAATGTGTGAGTCTTTCAAATCTTAGACAAAATTTTAATTGAATATTAGTTAGAAAAATAATTGACCTTGCTTATTATAATCGCAAAAAGAAAAATAATAGAAAATAATTAATAAGGAAATCAAATGTTGAATTTGAATGAACTTGAAACAAATGAACCTGAATGTTTGAAAACATTTTCAAACACTAGAAAGATACTGTTAATTAATTGATAAATTGTGTTAAGATGAGGTCAAAGTGGCAAGCTAATATCCAAATTACGGTAAACCAAAAGAATGAATAAATTCTTTTTCTCGAAAGACGATTTGTTTTCAAATTTTGAACAAAGATATCGAAGTTTTAGTATAAATATTGGTCTAAAACTGTAAGGATTTCTATAGCCGTGGAGTTCGACCGTTCCTTAAGAACTATTGAAAGGATAGTCTGTTTGCGGATCTAATCGTTTGATTATATTTTAACAATTGGTTTATTGTTAGTGACGTTAAGACTGGAAATATGAGTTCAAAACAAACCAACCGAAAGAAACCATACTTTCAAACAACACTTCCAAACAATTTTCAATCTGTGCTCAACTTTAAGACTCAGTTTAGAAGTGTCTCAAATTCAAAATGTTTTCATAATTGATATGAAATAATTTTTCTACTTTTTCTGTCAAAACTATTAAAACATCCAAAGCATCGAACAATTTATATTTAATCCAATTTCTGGGTCTTTGAATATATAGAACTCTTTATAAAAGTGCTATCATTTGCGTCTTCGAAGGATTATTATATTTTTTGGTGCTGTTCTGGTTTTGAATGAGCATGCAACACTTATACAACGTCACAGTAAAATCGACTTAATTATTTGGATTCACTGTAAGTTATTTTAATCAACAATTTTTTCAAAGATGAGCTTAAAATTGTGAAAACTATAGTGCGATTCAATTGATTGCAATTGAATTTCAGTGAAAATGTCTGAAATATCTGAAATGCATTCAAAGCATTCATGCGTTTCATTACTTCTAAACATAAAAAGTGAGAAATATTTGAATAGTTTATTATTCGGACCACAAATTCAAAAGTTAGACATTCATTAACACAAAATAATTAGCATTTCTAATAAATATTCAAAATATGTTTTATCTATTTGAGCAAGGCTTTTTTATTCCTATTGCTTGGCTTTGCTGATAACTTTCAAAACTGATCACTGCGTTGAGTACCAAATTGGTAAGCATTGGTATTACCATGGTACTACCAATGCTCGCATTTGGAAGCCGTTAGAGATCTAACATATATTTTGAGGCGATTTCCTAAACTCAGGATTTGAATTGAAAAAATCAAATTTAATTCAATTTGACCAAGCATATAATACGACTTCCTAATTGAATCTTATGTGGATTAAAATGTAAATCTGAACGAATTGAAGTGAAGTCATTTATTTGACAAAATCAAGTTTTTGTTAAACTCGTCGATAAGACGGCGTCGGCTCTAATCACCACTTATTAGGCTTAGATTTGAACACAAAGAATGGATATAACATATCATATAAGAGCATAGCTATCATTCAATATTCAAAACCTTAGTTTTTGGAGAATCTCCTCTATCTATATGTTTTCTCCAAAATGTGAGAGGTACTTTCTTCTTACTACTTTTTTACTTACACTAGTTAGTTACACATAGCTCTTTAACCATGATCAAATTATGATTGAAAATTTTATTCAAATTGATTGTATTGTCTTTTGTTACAAATATGGAAATGTAAGAAATCACTCAATCTGTCAAAAATAAAAAGCGCCTTGTTAAATGAAATTTCGAAATCTCTCTCTCTCTCTCTCTCTCTCTCTCTCTCTCTCTCT
>JAQGBD010002104.1:0-11486 GCA_034698165.1 Punctoribates punctum
AATATCGCAGACCATAAACAGATACCACCGAAACCGCCGGCGAGTGTTGTCTTAAGTAAACCGATGTTTTCCTCTTCTGGTTTAGATCGCAAAAAATCTTTGGCCAACTCATAGCCGCCAAAGAAGAAGAAATATCCGGGCATTTCTCGAGCCATTGTTGGGGACAAACCTCTAAACAAACCGGGAATACCTTCCTTTCGTAATATCTGTCGCGTCAAAGGAATGGCACCACTGGACAGATAAATGGCAGTAAAATTATAAGCAATCAAATGAAGAAGAGGTCATACATATGAGGGGCTCCGGTCTCTCGCAATGCCTGGAGTTTGCATTTGATTAGTTCCGTCGGACATAAAGTGAATGAAGAGAAAAATGCGGCCAAAAATCCTATCAATTGATAACAAATTAGTTATAAAGTGTGGCAACCAGTGGACAGACCGGCAAATGCATTGTCAAGAGTTGTGCACTTTTCCCGTCCCCTTACATAACAGACTGTTCGCTGACAGAAACCATAGGCACAGAATAATACAGAATTTTCACCGACATTGGCGGCCATCGCTGGAATGGTTCCCGCGTAGAGACCTCTGAAGCCATCCTTTAAATCAATAGTGAATCAGAAGAATGTAAACAAAGTTAAGATCAGATTTTCATACCTTAACTACGGTTTGTTTTAAACAATTCAAAGTATTTGAATACAATTCGGGAAAGGTTTGCATTTTTACTTTGATTGTGTCCAAAGGCTGTCCCACCAATACTGACGCTACACCTCCTGAGGACACAAAACAGCAATATTTACCTTTCAAGTCAAGGGAAGAGCAGTTAATTACCCGCTGAGCCGGCCGTGAGGTCAACGAACCCAATGGCCACTTTCCGAAGCGTACTCTCATTTGACGACATTTTGGCACAAATACTGACTTATAATACAAATAATACTGAAATAGATTTAATTGAAATCAATTATTAACTCATTTTAAGAGTATTTTGATTTCAATATTGAACTGATATTAAACTCATTAATGAACTTTTGAACTTCGAATGAGACCAAAGATTAACACTTTATAAGAGTCGAAACGTAACAAAATGAGTGCAAAACACTTAATACTGATATAAGCTCTTAATTAATGAGGTTTTCCTCTCATTTCAACCGAAAGTAAATAAGTATTCAATAGATTTCACAATCGATTCAGTCTTTGATTTTGTTATTTCATTTCATAAGAGTTTTTAAATCACACGTGACTTACATTGCGTTCAAATATTTTCGGAAATGTTTTTGAGAAAATAGTCTCAAGAGATGGCACTTAAACTAATCCGACAAACTTTTTATGTCTTGGAGTTTCCAAAACTTGATAATCAAATGGTTAACAAACAACTAATATCTTGTAATCAATTTTGAATAATATCAACGAAATTGATTTGTAATTTACGGACACTTTTTAATGAAAGTCATGGGAAATATCACTTTAGATCTGATTACTAATGGAATGATAATAATTCCTGAGTTGTTGGAGCTCTTGCTTCTTTTCTTTGATTGTCTTCTGAAGTTTGGTCCTCAGGTGTTCCCTCTGGTACTCACCGGAAGCTTTCTTTCCATTTTTGAGTAACTCAATGAGCTTTGAGTAGAAGAAGAAACAACTGTTCCACTGATTTGTGTCCACCACTTGACTCTCACACAAATACATGTAATAGCAAGTCGTCACCAGAAGTAAATCATCCAAAACCTGGCTTGAAATGTAATGGTAGTCCTCTTTCGGGTCGACCTCAAGACCGATAGTAGTCTTATAGTATTCGATCCACTGAACGGCTTCAGCAAAACGGTTGCACCGGACATATGCTCTGAGCAGTTGAGTGAAACAGTCTTTGAGGGGTTGACTTCTACTGTAAACCAATTGCATCAAAGTCTGCAATATCTTTGAGGCCACACTCAGAGAGGTTTCAATGTTGTAATGGTTTCCCAAATTGATGATCATTTGATCGAATCTAGTCTTCAGTGCATTGATTTTAGCCATAGTTTGCGCCAAACGTTCAAACTTTTGACCGCATTGGAGACAATTGTAATCCCTTTCGATCAATGGACTCAATGGTATGTATAGCACAGGTCCAAAGCAATGGCGACAACGGGCGCAGAAAAGAGTCTTACAATCTCGAAGACATGCCTCACAGTTACAGTCAAAGAAGTAATTGGTCTTCATTTTGATCTGTCTATTGAAGAGGGTCTGAGTTCTAACTGTGGGTCCATAAGTGATGGCTATTTCCTCGCCGGGGTTAATGTCTTTCTGTGTTAAATAACACAATTGGTTAAGTCTGATTGCCCAGCTCAGATTCGGGTCACAGCTATGGTTGAAGAGTGAGCTGACAAGACATATGCAACTCCCGAAATGAACGGTCCGAGTGTTGTCCCACCAGCCGAACACATTGTTGAGGACTCTTCGCGTGTTTTTCAGGCAAATGTCTGCGAATACAACGAATTTGTCGAAGTCTTCTTCGATATCGAAATCCAATAGTGAACTGTAATCCACGAGAAGCGCAAATTCTATGGCTCTCATACTCTGGAAGATATTGGAGTACATGTCGTGGTGTTCATTGTTTGTCTTCAATGAATAGAAGGCCTCAAACTTCATGTCGTCCTCTATATCGTGATCCATATCATAATCATAATCCAGGTCCTCTTTTTCGGTATAATCGCAATTATTTGCTTTGAATTGTCTTTTTGATAAATCAATATAAGTCTCAAAATCGAAGTCATTGTTCTTTTCTTCGCATTCAAAGGCTTTTTGAACTCCAAATCTAGAAAATAGATGAAAAGAATGGGTCGCGCAGTGCCCTAATTTGGCCACCAATCCAGAGATACCGCATTCATATCGATGGTAAGCCTGGTCTGCAGCCAAGAAGCAATTTTGGTCACAAAAGACGACTTCATCGCAGCCAAGACACGGCCACATCGAAGATGTTATCAGTTTATAGCAATTACTGCACTGACTAGTCTTCAACGCTTTCAGACACACACTTAAAGGCTTCTCCAACAAAACCACTGTTCCCTTAGGAATAAAGTGTTTGGCCATACAATGTCGTCCTTTCCGTTGGCTCGAAACCATTTGAAGGCCAGGATGTATCCATTGATCAACACCAGTGTCCTCTGAGTCTTCACTAAATTCTTTGGACTCAATTTTCAGCACTGAATTGTCTGAATTCTCCATTTCCTCGATAATAATGTTTCTGAGAGCAGACACTTTACCGAAACACTGTTTAGTCAGTTGGAGGCCATCGTTAGTACTGTGTCTTCGAATCAAATCATTGAGACATTGAAGACATTCGGTATATCTTTGCAAAAGTCTCAAACAATGGATTCTCTGTAAAAGCATTTCAATTGTTTCAAACAATTCCAAGGATTGATTGGCAGACATGAGGGCATTCGAATACTTGTTCAGTGCAAACTCAGCCACAGATTTGTGGGCAAAAGCCAGGGATAAATTGTTGAGAGAACCTTCCTTTAAAGGAAAGGGAGCCGAAAGTATTGCCTGGAAAACAGAATTAAGAAAATTATTTAAAAATATTGAAATCAAAGGGAATAAAAGTTAGACTCACTTTTGAATACATAGCGATGGCATTCATGTAATCCTTGTTCTCGTGGTATTTGTTGCCCTCCTTTCTGAAGGTGAGGGACCTCTCATCACTTTTGCTGTGCTCTTTCTTGTATTGCTCTGCCTTTTCGTGGATTTCCTTTCGCCACAAATTCAACGGTCGAACGCATTTCAGAATGAATTCAATCCTTTGCCGATTGGTCTCCAGAGCTCTGAATGTCTCGTTTTGGATGAGATTCGGGAAATACTTGATATACTCGTTTGTTAGGACCGCCATTCAGACCAATTTCTGTGGATTAGATTAGAAATTTTCTTCTGACAACTGATTGTATTTGAAATACTTTTTCAGTGAAACTTGAATTCAATTGTTGGCGAAAAACAATTAAATTACTTTCAAAATAATTTCTAAGAAATAAAAATCAAATCAATTATTGTAACAAAAAATTATTTTATTTGAAAGAATTGTTTATACTTTTCATATAAATAATACAATTAATTAATTAATTAAACTATAGTTCGCTTAATATCTTAATTCAATAATAATATTAATCAATAATTTATAATACAATAAATGGATACAAAAGTTTGTTTTTCACAAATAAAAATTCAAAGTAAAGAAGAGATGCAATCAATTCAGAGTCAATACATTGGAAATAAGGAATCAATTAATACCTAAATATCATTAATAATAATAATAATTCAAAAATCAATGAAATCTTTTCAATGACTAGTAATAGAAAAACATTTTTATATAAAAAAGGGTCGAAATTTCGCCAACATTTTCATGTATTTCAATAGATTTGTATTTATTTTCTTCCAAATGATATCTGAAAAACACTTTTCTCCGAAACGATTTATTTCTAATTTTAGCTCAATTTTCAATCTTTTTCTTCACTCAAATACTTAAATAACTCTCAAAACTAAGTCTTAAATAAAATTATATTAAATCTGAACTCAAGTAAAATAAGTGAAAAGTCGGGAAAATAAAGAAAATCACAACAAAACTAAAAAGGAGTCGAATTACTGGTGGAGTCCATTAGGATATAAAATAAAAGCTTTGAAAAATCGATAATAATTTCTATTATAGTCATCGGACTAGACTTTAATTTCGTTGACACAAATAATTTCTTTAAAATCGAGGGAAAAAACCTTTAAAAGAGGGAAAATCATCCTTAAAATGATTCAGTTTCTCATCAGTCGATTCATTGAGTCTTAGATCTCAAATGAATGAAAGGGAAGCAGTCTTTTGAATGAAAGAATAGGTTAATAAATTCAATGATGAAAATAATTGACACAAAATTTGTATTTTAAGTCTTAATTCAATGGAAAAAATTGAGTCAAAGAAAGAGTGAAAACAAATAATTGTTTTCGCATTTCTTCGGGAATAAGAAAAGAAAGGAAAGAATCGAAAAATCGATTTGTTTTTTGAGACAATTTGTTTGGCACTCACTCTGGTATCCAAACAAACCAATGGTTAAGATTTGAACAAAACATTTGACGCGAAATAATCTGATTTTCGTTGGGACTCATCTCTGAACCAAATTAACGATATCTCTGAGTGTGTTCTGAATGTCTGAAAATAGTTTATTCGTTTGCAAAGTGTTTGTTGTCTTTAATTGATCGCAATGTGTGTCCACTTTGGTCAACAGTTCTCTGAAGCGAAACCTCTGTTGAGGTGGACAGTCATCCGCATACTGTTTGCACGACTGACGCAAGAGTTGTATTTTGTCTGTCAATTGCATTATTGCCACTGATGTCTGACCAGAGGACTGTGTCGGCGAGTTCTTCAGCACAGAAATGCTGGTCTCGATAGCACCCGATATCTCCAAAATTGATGTTTTATCCACTGAAGTGTCATTCGATGACTTTTGATAAGAATTTTTCTGTTCTATAGATTTAAGGCTGAGTTTAGCGCCCACTCCATCACCGCCGGTGTCATGTGATTCAGACTTGGCTTTCACCAACTTCTGAAATACGGGCGCTGAGGGCAGTACTCTCTGCGAACCGGTCTTCAAATTGGGTTTATTTGGAAGTCTAATAAACCAATAAAAGAATTATCACTCAATTAATATCACGATTAAAGTCAAATCATATTAATATCCGATAAATAATTATAAATAAGTATTCATTAATTCAAATCTTAATTCAAATCAAATTAAATTAATTCAAATATGTATTAAAATTAATCAAAATATATGTAAAGGTATTTGAGATAATGAATAGGGTTTTGGGAACAGAATAAAAAACAAAGACATGAATTAAAACTTGAAATTTAAATAATTTAAACACTTTTTTGAAAACACTTAACAAATAAATCAATCAAAGAGTTAGAAACGAAACGACACTTACGAAGGCTTAAGGAAGGGGTGAGCGGACTGTTCTTCATCGCGCTCTTCATTTATCTTGAAGACAATATTGTCAGCGGAAGCGCTGTTATCGGATCGCCTGAGACTCTTGAGTACATCGCCGCCACGTTTCACATTAACTTTTGGACTGTTTTGTGACTTATGCTGAGCTGCAGTGGGACCAGGCGTTGAGGTAACTGTGCTATCACTGGCTTTCACTAATTTACTGCCGTATGTCTCGCAGTCATTGCCATTATTATTACAATTATTGGTATTATTTAAAATATTATTACTATTAATAGACTGCGATTCCCACAACTTTTTCAATGAAGTAATACTTGAAGACGAGTGTCGTTTGCTTTCATCGTCGGCATCGTAACCACTGCACCGTTCAGGTGGTGCCGGACCCTGAGTAGGTGGTGAGCGAGCAGTAGGCGCCGTCTTCTTTCCCGTTTGGTTCTCAATATTAATGATAATATTATTTTGATTCGTTTGAGAATTGATTTCAATTTTATTAATACTTTTATTATTACTATATTTCGATTCTTTGGTAATCTCTTCGTTTTGTTTAATAGTTTCAAACGGTTTGATTGGCGTCCGCTTAAGCACTGGAGTTACGTATTCGGCGACAATTGAATTGCGATTAGAATGGGATACTGGAGGCGCAGGAGCCGGATAGTCAGGCCCTGGCTTTGATTGAAATCGTCTTAAGAATGATTTGGATTGTTTTGGAACAGAAACTGCCGCAGGTTTTGAGTTGGTCTCAAGTGTTGGCTCTGTCTTTTTCAGAGGCTGTTGTAGAACAGGCTTTGGCTCGACGTCCACTTCAGTCCTCTTTTTCTGCTGAGCCTTCATTTTGAAGCTCTCGAAGAGCTCTGAGACCAGTTGTGCGGCCGGACTCTTATGTAAGTCTATGTTTTGCTCTATTTCTTTAAGTTTACGACAATTTGCGACCGAAATGGCAGTGGAAGTGGCAATTGGTTTGACTTCTTGTGCAGTCATTCTATCTTCGGGTTCGTCTTCAGTGTATCCATTTGGTGATGTTGGCGGTGGAGGGAACTCCTCGTCGATATTCTGGTCGTGACTACTGGTCTCAACTCTCGTGGATGAGTGTTGAGGACTGGATGTGGAAGAGGGTGATTGCGAGGGATGAGACGACACACTATTACTGGGAATGTGTTCCGGACTGTTGTTTGCACTCTTCGATTGATTCATATTATGGTCGCAATAATCAAATGAACCGCTTTTGGTCATCACTGTTGGTGGTGGAGGACTGGGAGGCCTATCCTTTGGCCGGTGCTGTTTCTTTAATGTACGTCGTATTGCACTGGACCCGAATGGGGCCGGCGGTGACGGCAATCCGTCTGCCGGCAGTTCGGGGTTCGAGTCAAAAGGTGTAGAGTTATCACTATTACGTCGGGTACTGACCACTGGTTTATTGCCATTCAATTCATTGTCGAGAGACATGTGCTGTCGGTCGGCACCGCTGAGCACAGGTTGGGTTGACTTAGCCGTCGATGACTTGCGGGTAGAACTGGTCCGTTGAGTATTGCGAGGCAGTCGAGGGGACGCCACAGGCTTTGAGTTCAAATGTTTGCTTTTATTCAAATTGTTTGAGTTATTACTCAAAACTAATCTATCATTCATAAGGTCAGAGTCAAAGAGGTCTATACCGGCGGCACAGCCTCTGGAATGAGTTAAATCAGATTTCTGTCGCTGAAGATATCCGCGGAATGAATAGCGAGTGTCATCCGTATAGCGATTGTCTTTAGATTTGCTCCGATTTTTGCTCATATGTCGGCCTATAGTGGCGACGGCAACACTCGGCTCAGCGCCGATCGAATAATCTATTGGAGACATCAGATCCGCGTCAAACACATTCTCATTGACTGAGTCGAGGGGCTGGTGGTCCGACTGTGTCTGACGTAATGACTCTAAATAAGCCCCAATTCGGGCCCCTTTTGGTAAAGTTCCGTATCGATTGATCGCACGCTTGACGTTATGAACCTCAAGACTGGCCACTTGTACTTTCCGGTCAGCACTATCTTCACGTCTACCAGATTTGGATGTTTTACTCTTTTTGGACTTTCCGGAAGACTTCGCCTTTTGATGCAATTCTTCGAGTGTTTGGAAGCAGTTCTCGGATTCGATGGCAATCTGTTGTTCATCGAACTGCAACTCTTTGCTCAACGACTCGAACACCTTTTCGATGCCATTCATTGTCTCTCTGGCGCCCTCCAGAATCTCGTTATCATCAAGAGGTTTGTCCCCATAGGTTGAGTCTCTGAAACTACTGGTCCTTTTGGGTGGAATCGGTGCCTGTTTTGACTTAAGTCCGCCTCTCCTTAACTGAACGACTGTTGATTTTGTGCTAATAATTCCGGCCTTCCCTGAGTGAGGGTTAGTCGTCCAAACCTGCTGTCCATCGTTAGCACCTGAAGAGGTGGGAGTTGTGGCCACCGGTTGTGGCGGTGATTGACTGCCTGAAGCACTGTTGACTAATTGGTGGATATTTGGCGAACTTCCAGACATTTTCTTATAAGGAACGGGTGTTTGTCGTTCGAGTTGTTTCTCTACTTCTTCAGTGATGTTAGAGTTTTGGAACATTGTCTCTAAAGTGTGGTGAATATCAAAGAATGTGGGCCTCTCTGCCGGTTCCCAAAGCCAGCAGTGATGCATCAGTTCATATATACGGGGCGGACATCCAGGAGGACATTCCATACGATATCCGGACTCAAGCATATGGTAGACATCGGTCAGCTCTACTCCAGGATAGGGAGACATCCCATAGGTTGCGATTTCCCAGAGGAGTATACCGAACGCCCAAACGTCCGATTTTGTACTGAATTTGTTGTACGCCAGACCTTCAGGTGCTGTCCATTTGATGGGGAACTTAGCCCCGGCGTGGGCTGTATACGTGTCATCTCTCATAAGTCGGGCTAACCCGAAGTCCGCCACTTTGACTAAATGCTGTTCAGCCACCAAACAGTTACGTGCGGCCAAATCCCGGTGAATAAAGTTACTGGACTCTAAATAGGACATGGCTGAGGCTATTTGGGTGGCCATATACATCAACACCACTGCTGTTATCTCTTCCCTAATGAGGTGGGAGTCAGGCGTAACACAATTTATTAGATTTTTGTTTGAATTGCGAGTAATTTAAATATAATTTGAACTCAAATATGAGGTTATTATTGAAATAAGTTCTAAATTATGATAATTAGTTACAAACCTATTGGCGTTCCTCAAGAAGTCCAGAAGATTGCCATTACTCATAAACTCAGTAATTATATAAAAGGGCGGCTCTCGTGTGCAGACCCCTAACAGTTGGACCAGATTTGGGTGTTTCATCTCTTTCATGATCGACGCCTCCTCCAGAAAATCTTTGAGCGCCATTGTGTCCTCTTTGAGAGTCTTAACGGCAACCGTCATATTATATCTCTTCCAAATGGCTTCGTAGACGTCCCCATACTGTCCGCCTCCCAACTTGTGTTTCATAACGATGTCTGTCCTATCGATTTCCCATTCGTCTGGTTCTGGGCTTAGGGCGAAAACAGTTGGTTTATTACGCTTAGGAGCGGGGTATAAGAGCATTGTGATGAGTCCATCGGCGTGTATGCTGTGGTGGTGCACCAGTTCCGCCAATGTGTTGAACCGACACTCGGAGGTGACGTATACTTTTGATTCAGTGTCTTCACTAATGCGGTAGTGATAGACCCTTCCCTCGTAACGCAATGATATGGATCTCTGTCCGGGGCTGGACTCACTCTCACGCACAAGAAACGAGCCGTTGATACCTGAGCTGAGTAAGTATTCGGCGGCATTTCTCGAAATAGGACCATGGTACCAGCTATGCTTCTCCAGACTATTTACAGGAGTAATATAATTTGATGGCACCCAACCAACTAAACCCGAGCGAGACTGTGCTTCACACCATTCCCCCGATCGGTTGTAAGAGAGGACCCGCACCTGTTCTCCTGTTATCAGATGTATTCGATTAGACATTTGTTTAAAATTAAGAGAATCTCTTCGATTAGATTCAGTCATTCAAAGGCTTTAAAATTGTTTTCCATTCAAACATTTGATTTCATCGATTAGAGTCTGGAGAGTCATGACATGAATTTCTAAAGACTAGGATTTTCAGTTTAATCGCACCGGCTATTCAAAGGAACAGACAACGAGGAAAGGGTTTAATCACAATCAGATATAACCGAATAAAGTTTGAAACCTTTTGTAATCATTTGCCAAAAGTGTAATCGTTTTTCTTAATGAATGAACGAATGGCTGAACCAAAACACAATCAAACGACAGACTATTGACTAGAGTTCATTCCTGTCTATAATGAGTGAGGAGTTAACCGAAAAATCCTTTATCTGTAGTAAATATTCATTCATTTATTCATTAGTATTACAAATACACTAATGATTTCAATATAATAATAATAATAAACTTATTCTGAATACATTTAAGAAATTTTTCTGCTTCACTATCGACATGTAGTGAACATAACTTTCCTTTTTCTTTTGGCACACTATCTGTTCCTCAATGGATAAGTGTATTGAAAGCATAAATAATAATGAGAAGAGTCTGGCGTTTGAGGGCTCGGCTCAGATGAAGCACAAAAAGCGTCACTAATTCTGTCTTCAAAACAAATGCTGAGCAGAAAAATGTTTTCTATTTTTGTGCTTCACTTCCGAAAAGTCCTTTTCCCTGAACACTAATATTTCACAGACTATAGACGGGCCTCATATCAAAGGACAGACCGAAAACAATACAACAAAAGATTACGAATAAGTTTTCAACATTTTTCACATTAAACCTCATTCTGAGCTCTCATCAGAATATTCTCAAAAAACATTAACAAAACATCATTTTCTGAACTGAAAAGCATTAAAAACATTCAAATTTATTGGACATCATATCAATTGATTCAAAATTTGAATAACAATAGATAGGAAAGGCATTGAACCTTTTAAAAAAAGATGAGCCAAATCGGTGAATATGCACAAGAAATGTACAAGTTAACATTCGAGGCATGGTTTTCTCATTTGGTTACATAATTAACCAGTTGTTTGATAAATATTTATTCGTAAAAACCAAACAAAAAACATATGAACTAAAAGCAAAACATATCCCGCATTGAGACGGCATGAATTGAGCCATGAATTGAGCCATGAATTGAGCCATGGTTAAACGGGTAAATGGATAAAATACTTTTCTACTCCAATTAAATGCCACAGAAACTGCAAGTTTAATGAACTGACTTCGATAAGACTGTCCCCTCAAGTAATGAGAGGAAAGGGTTATTTAAAACTAACAGAAAACATGAAAATAGAAAAACAAATCCCACTTTGAAAATACCAATCGATTGAAGGAACAAATTCTCAACAATTTTTCAAATATTCAAAACAAGAAATCAGTTTTCGCTGAAAATCTGATTTTAATCTAATGTTCTGTATTTCATCACTCATTTTGATTAAACACTTTTTCATTTTATATCATTTTATATGCCTTTATGTCCTTTCATATCATTTTATATCCTGGTGAGTAAATATTTATTTAGGTT
>JAQGBD010002105.1:0-11485 GCA_034698165.1 Punctoribates punctum
CCCCCCCCCCCCCCCCCCCCCCCCCCCCCCCCCCCCCCCCCCCATGAGGCAAAAATATAGGGGGGGTATTGGGCTATACCCCCCCTTGCGATCCCTGGTTATCTCTAAATATATGTTCAGTGGTTTGAATACAAAAATGCTTTCAAATGCAAAATTTTAGTGAAATAATGGCTGACAAAAGCACTTTAGGCTGACTTTGAAAATAGCGATAACAGTGGAGGCAAACGATGTGAACATATATTTTCGTTTTATTCCCTCTAATATCAAATGAATGGCCGCTTTTCGGACAGTCTATGACTGGAATAGAAATCTATTTTGATTTGGACGTCGCGATCATAAATCTTCACTCTTTGATCATCTCTGCCATTGTTTTGCTTTGTTTTTATTAACAACTTCTTAGTTGAGTAAAAACTTCTTATTAGAGATCTATTGGATTGTCTTTTGAGAGCCACTCAATGGCTAATGAAACCAAAACTTCATTTCAACCGAAACTAATACTACAGAATAAAAGCTGTTTTTGACGAAAACAAATAGTTTTTCTTCAATAGAAAATACTTGTAATCATCGGAAAAACAAAAGACAGACATTGAATATATTGAGGCTTTTCTTGTAATCAGTGAGAGGTTTCATTAATTGTCGCCAATCACTGGTCTATAGGATAGCCTTTCCACTGAATTTCGTCAAAATATAGGCTTTCAATTACATTAGTTATATAAATAGTTCAACTTTTTTATCCAAATATTCAATGAATTGAATAAATAGCGAGAGATTTATAGTTTGATAATAAATAAATAGATTGAAAGAAAAAATTTTGGATCCAATGCTCAGAGAATTTTATTTTTGTTCAGCTTTTAGGCCATAAATATCTCAAAATTTTCATATTTTCGACAATATTTTACTCGAAATTTATTCGGAGACATATTTCAAATATTTTGTTATTAAGCTTTTGAATGAAGTCAGAGATTTATTTGTAGACTATTAACACTTAATTTAATTGATTTATAATCAATTAATTCATTTATTAGTCGTTTCCAATTTTTTAAACTATTTATTAATCAATTAAAGGGAAAATTTTATTTTAAAATTAATTATGTTATGAAAAGGTTTTGAAATAATTTAAAAATTGATAAGAAATTAAAAGTCGAAATAAATGAAGTGCTTTGCGTTGAAGTGTCCTTTCAGTGATTTTTTCATATTCTATGAATTTTAGTCTCTCTTAACTACAAAACACTATTAAAAAGCACTGGTTTTGTGTCCCATTCCTTAACTGAGCGTTTCTTTAAATTCCTATCATTTGGTCTTATATTTTACAATAGAAGAAGAATTGAAAAAATATTACAAAAGAGTTGTAATAATAAATGTGAAAAACAGGCAATGAATTCAAAGATGTCTAAAACGTTAGATGACTTACGAACTGTTATTTACTACGAATACAACAATAGTGTTAAGGACCTGGAGCTCAATCTAATCACTTCTTAAGGAAAATGTTTTCTAAAAGATGAAAGTTGGTCAGCAGGGGGTCCCTCTCATTGCATAACACGTTAGAGACCCTGAGCTCAAAACAGCGCTCTATTTATCTTTAAATTACGAACAAAAATAAACAATGGATTTGATATTATCTTCAAAACTGATATTCAGTTTTATTTATGCAAACACTTGTCTAAAGTGGAGACACATTCAAACGAAAAATAAATTAAGTGATTCACTGAATCACACAAATCCTCTTCGGATTAGTTTAATGAAACTTTTGTTCTAAACTCAAATCTTATGACAAATGATTAGGGGATAAAAATGAGCCGTCATTTTGGCTGAATATCAAAAACTATTTTTAGACTCTTTTGAATTTGGCGTCGATTCGCATGCAATCAATTCTCTATTTAATTCATAAATCTTTTAGTAATTTATTTGAAAACTTCAATCTGTTATTCATTTGCTTTATTATTCATATATTGTCTAAAGTTTTCGTTTCATAAAATTATAAATTATTTTCCCAAAATTTCAATTCCCTAGATTAAGCGAATGGATTAATCTAGGATACTTAATAAATATTTATTCATAGAGAATATTCTTAAAATAGTTTTCTCGACAAAAGAATTTTTATACTCTTTTGATTGGAAATAGGCTGAAAAGATGAAGATCTATTGGGAACAGACACAATTGAGAGCAAGCTCAATTTATGTTCTCTAAGTTAAATGATAAAACATGAGTTTAGTTTATAAAACAAATTGAAATGAATGTCTTCATCCGATTAAGATTTCAAAATGATTCACAAAAATGTCTAAAATTTAGACCCATTTTCCCGAAACCATTCTTTGGGTGTATTTTATTTGGTTAATGATCTCAGTATTCAGTGGTATATAAATTCAGTCAAAATATTATCGACAGACAGACTATAAATAAGTCCAAATCGATTGTCGTCTCAATGTTTGATAGGATGTCATAAAAATGACAAATCAGTAAAAAGCTATAATAGATGACTAAACGTTGAAAACACTCATAAAAACAATTTTGGAAAACAAATAAACTGTTGATTAGATTATTTTTAAAAAATAATAAATAAATAAATTATTCAACAATTAATGGATTTTAACTTTTCGACAATCGTTTAGGAAAATGAATTGACTGATAAATAAATTAGGAATTCAACATTTTATTCTAATTAGTGTAATTAATCCAGGACACTTGAATTCTAATTAAAATTTATGCCAATCATTAAAAATACATTAGTTTTTAATCTTCACAACAAATGAATGGAATTTAAAGCAATTATTTGCATAATAGCCATACTTTATACCCATTATACCTATTTTTGTTTCCGGATTTACTTTAAATGTGAAATTAAAGTCAAATATTTAGTGTCAGTTATCCAATCAATTAATGCTTTCGGCTATTTTTAATCGTCGGTTATTGTACCGATTCTATCAATTGTACCAGGGCAAATACCGTTTCACATTATTCATCAAAAAGCGTCGAAATCTCAAACAAAATATTCAAAGAAACCCAATTCACTGCTGAACTGCCATTGAATTAACCAAATTAAAAATTTAATAATTTAGAAGTTAATAAACTTAGTAATCAGTGCTCAAACACCTAAACTCAGGGAATGCCATAAGATTTTTCTCAGAGGAAAGAGTAGACAAAATGGCATTTGGGCTAAATTCAGTCTAAATCTATTTAATTTCATATTAATTTGGCTTTAATTGTCCTTAGTTTAAATCTAGTTTACTAGGCTAAATGGACGACAAAATGAGGAAAATGTGCCCAGGCCACGCGCAGTCTATTCTTGTCCAAAATCTTAGGCAGGTCTTATCTAGCAAGAACCTAGCAGGGTACCCTCAGATAGCCTCCTTTGGAAATCACTGCAGTAATAATGACTGAAATTCTCTTTTTAGAAGATTGAGATTAGTTACGATCAATTATTAACTTGCAAATAATCGTTTGAAACTAATATATTTAATTATTAATGAATTTTAATTGAATTTTCTGAAAAGCCTTTACTTTTATCTCGAGTTCTGTATATTTCTCAGAATTCTCTTATAGTCTATAAGTTATAGAATCAATTATTAGGATATTTAATAATGTACTTGCTTCAATTAAATCTAAAAGAGACAAATAATTATTTTATGAGATACAGTCTATTCTAATTTGTAGTAACCATGATTATAGCAAAGGTATCACAGCATAGATTGTATACAAAATTTGAAGAAACCTCGATATTTGGTTATTTTGAGTGATTTTTCTAAAGAAGAAGAATAAATCACAATTAATGACACGGATTCTGAATTAATGAGTCTTTGAATACCAGCGGAATCTGAGAAGAGGACAGAATTTTGCCATTTCTTAGACAAGAGAATCGTTTCAATCAATTATTTTGTATTCAAACAAAAAGAATCGATAAGAAAATGAGTCAATTCTCTGATAGCTATTAATCACAAAATCATTGTAAAGAGAGATCAGTGAAGACATTAAACACAATTCTATTGAGTCTAAGCTCTTAAGTGTTCATTGATTTTGTTAAAAGTTTAGATAAAATTATTGATGAGTGCTTTCAATCGATTATCGCCACAAATCGTAATTATATGTCAATAAAATCGTCACAAATCTCATGTCTGAGAAACAATTTACTAAAGGATAAAATAAACCTAGCTAATATCACACCAATTATATATCCTTTGAATTAATAAATTACAAGAATACTGATAAAAATATATATAATAACAGATTCTCAGAAAAAATATTTGTTTTATTTGTTATAATTTAATAAAATAATCTCATCGTTGGAACAGATGTCAAATAATGCGCTCATTTGAAGTACTGTTCACTTATTTGAAGTGAGTTCGCAAATGAGATCACTAATTAAGATTTGATGGTAAAGAATGACCTTAACATTCTTGAATATCATTATTTTGTTTTACTTGAGAGCAGTGTTTACCAAAAGTGGATCTCAAAAGTAGAGAACAAACATATCATTAATTCTCATAATTATAATACGATTGCAATCAGAGAAGCAAACGATACAAGTATTATGTTCTCAATAAGCCATCGCTAGGAGTCTGAGCCATCACTTAGCTTGCTCATCTCTTGCTTTGCTTAATTTTGTTGCTATTTTTTCTGCTTTGAATTCCTGCACTGCTTTAAATGTGAATATTTATATTGGATATGAGTTATGGACTATAAGTCGATAGCTATAGAAGAGTGTCCTTAACCTAAAAATGTTTTCATCGAATCAAAAAGAGATGAAGAGTCCAACAAAAGTGAAAACTGAGATCAACTCAAGTATTTTATTTCATTAGAAAATCAATTTGACAAACATTACAGGACTTCATGACTCCCAACCACTTTTCGGTCGTCTATTTTTTTAATTATTAAAAAAAACCATTGAATAAATTGATTCACGACAACAGATTGTGATTAATATAGGAGAGAAGGTCTCGACAGGGGGTCGACAGGGGGTCGTACAGCAAAAAACTCTTTACTATAAGAAAGATATAATCAATTTCTCATTTAAGACAATTCAAGACATTTGGGGAAATTGTTTCGACAAAAAGAACATCAAATGAATTACAAAAACTAATTACAAATTCTTCGATTAATCCATTCGTAAAATCAAGTGTTAACTCAAATGCAAATCAAAACCATTTGAATAAAATGCCTTCAAATGTAGAATAGTTGCAAGACCTCTAAGTCGGCTTAAAGATGTAACTAGGTTATTTTGAGAACAGCATGACTTCGTTTAATCGAAGACATATTTAATATTAAATTCGGTAAAATCAGAGTCTGTTTTATAGAGGAAAAGACAATCGAAGACCATTTCAATGGGGGTCTCAGGAGAAGCCAATGACCAATTTTTGAGGTGAGGGCGGCCTAACCTAAAATGTTTTTTTGCAGCAAAGTTCGGTAATTTCGGCCGAAATTCCGCTGAGGGGATCAAACAGCAATTTTTGAGCTCAGGGGTGTGCTGTCAAATCCCATGGCCTCCCCTTGTCTTTCGATGGTCTTTTGTCTTAAAGACTCGCTAATGAAAACTAAACTCAAATCTTATCACTTCCTGTAATGTCATTCTTTTTTATCCTTAAAAACTGAATAATTAACAGGACATTGAATATCCACAGAATTATATGAATAACAATGGGTTAACTCATTCGAAATATCTGGTTATTGGAGTCAACAAAATTCAATTTTTTACTTTAGACTTGACTTCGAAGATATCTTTATTTGCAAATTAAATCAAAGACATAATTTTGGATCAGATTATATTATATTCTAATCATTTTAAAGATGGGAAAAATTATTTCTACTATTTGACAATTTTTTGCTTAAATATATATTTGTTGGCAAAGAATATAAAGGAGTCCTCAAAGTTTCCAAATTGATATTCAATTCAAAAAATCCATTTATTCGAAGAATATTTTTGAGAATAAATTTGAGACAATATTTCAATAATTATGATAGCAATGAAGAATTTGATCTTGCTCCAAACTTATCCAGACTTAATGATTATCTTCAGATTCTCCACAAATTTTCCTGAAGTAAAAAACTCAATCTTTTTTGTCGGAAGATTTCCTTCACTTTTTTTTGTTCCGTTGAGTACTTTTTCGAAAGGTTAGTGCAGAGCACAGCATGAAAAGGAAATTGAGATTCAAATAGATTTCTAGTGAATGATCTCGAAATTGATGTGAAATGACGTCTATTATAATAATTGTAAAATACTATATCATTAATGACTGGGTTATTATACTGTGAAATCATTTAAAGCCTAACGTCTTATTGATTTTGATCATCCATTTTGGTTAAGATCACAAAAAAGGAGAAAAGAGAGCACTTATCTAAATAAAAGGTCTCTCTTAAAGACAAACATTTATCACTTGAATAACTATTTAATTATTTTCTATATAAGATTTTTCTCTTTTCAATTAATTAAGCGTTAATTAAAAGAAATTTTTTGTCGATTCTGTGCCGTCGAAGCAAAAAAGTGACTCTAATTTACGTTTCTTTCATTAAATGAGATTTAATTTGAAAAACGATTAAAATCAATATTTGCCGAAAGCCTTCGGTATTCAATGTTTTCAGTGTTTCGCGAATAACCAAAAATCTCTTCTTTTAAGTTCAAAATTCTTAAAGTTCTCTAAAATGAGTCTTTGGATTGAACTCATTTGTTGTGTGGAATCCCTTTTTCTAATGTCAGTCCCAATACTTAACATAAATTGAGACAAATTGCGAACATTTAAAACTAAAATCGATTTTACAATTCATTCAATTGATTGCAATAAAAATAAGAACAAAATTATACACAAATTGAGAAAAATGTAAATTCGATAGTATTTTGATTATTGCAGGAATAAAAAGAGCAGACATCACCAAGGTCCGATACCTAATGGTGGGCAGTAGTGTATGGTCAAATCTTAAAGAGGGACAATAAAAATGATCAGTTTTCTGCTAATTTCAGTTATTTCTCTTCAATGTAATGTAGAACAGAGCCTAAAGTGGATTCCAAACTCGTGATACTATAAGTGAATCAAGCTCATTTATACAAAGATGTGCTCGGAGTCGACTTTTGACTGCTCTGGTAATATATCTGGATTTTGTGTGAAAGTTAACTGAAAACTGCATTCAATAACAATTGAAAACATAATGTTTGATAAGTGAACACAAATTCAAAAGAAATGTTGAAAACAAATGTTATCTGAAATGAGTGAACGTTTGGCTCACAAACGAATTTTTCCGAAAGATATGCCGAGAATTGCATATGAATTGCATTAATCATTTCAATATATTATTGCATTTCTAAGAAATTTCTGTTCTCATAGTATTCAACTGATACTGAAAAATGTAATTCAAAAGTATTTTATTTAATAAGTTCTTGGAATTCGATATAATTATTCCGTAAACTAATCAGAGTTCCAATAATTGAATTTTGACATTAAATTCAGATTATTTGCCGAATAGTTTAGTTTAATATTATTATTATTATTAGTCTTTCATTACAAACATTCTAAGAGTTGTCCCAAAATTAATATCTGGTTATCAATCAAAGTCATTATTGGACTTAACGTTTAGTCTTCGCCAATAAATCCAAAGACACGACATTAAGAAGGAAATGGAAAGTCTAATGACGTTTCCAAAGGTGTGGAAATGATTACGAATATAATGACCTCGTATTCCGTTTGCCATAACACCAAAATACAAACTTAAATCTCGTTTTCACCACTTCTGCCGAAAAATATCCAGAGATGACATTATTTACAAATATCTGACATCTAGTTATAAATAGAGGAATTTAATGTACAAGAACAAACACAGAATCAAATGTCTGTTTAACAGTTGTCATCGAAAAGGACTCAAAAATATGAATGAGTGGCAACTCTATAGACATCCCATAATTAACTCTAATGTTTCGCTAATTCGACGAAAATAATTGTGAATTCAACAAAAAGTTGAGAATTTCGGGCAAAAGTTGTCTGAATTTTGAAGTCACGAAACTATTTATGACTTATTAAGTCTGGCATCGAATCAATTCATCAAAAGTGAAAATGTTTAACACATTGAGAAAACGACAGCTTTAATAAACATATTTTAAATATTTTGTCGTCTCGAATGTCATACCAATTATTAATATAGTTTTTTGAGACCTCACGTCAAACGATATCACAAACCAATTGAATTAGTGCTGAAATTTTCAATTTCCATATATTTTTAGCCACAAAATAAATGCCAAAACTATTGGACGAAAACTTAAATAATATATTCATAATCTATAGAATACATGAATAGAGGGATTCGGGGCTAATATTTCTCTAAGGAAATGGTCTTGAAAATGAGGGATAGCTTTGTTGGGTCTCATATTTATTATTTTTATAGCTTATGTTTGTATTTGAAATTCAAAATAATGAAAAACTCAAATAAAAGTGCACTCAGTGTTGGAAACATGAATGTAAGGCAACTATTTTAATAAAATATATTAATAATGGAAAAGTTTTTTAAGAGAAAAGAATCAGATTTTATCGAAAGTTTCTTATATTTGTTGGAATTGATTCAAAAGCTGACATTTTTGATAGAAATGTAATATCATATGAAAAGTTGGTTAACTGGAGCGCAAAAGAGGTTCTCTTCTTCAAAGTCAAAGAACAGACAAAAAGCAAAGCGTTTCGCAAATAGTACTCAAAAATTTGAATTTTCCTTTAAAGTCGATAAATAAAATGAAAGCAATGTTTTCGAGCCATAAATGTGTGGAAAGCCTGTCGTCGTAACGGAAAGAAGATGTCGTCTGACATAAACGACACACAAAACTTCAATATTGTTTGAAATGAGTTCTTTGAAGAGGAAAATAAAATTAAGAATAGAGATATGGAAAGGACTGTAAAGGGATGGAAGGGATAGCAATGTAGCGATTTTTAACGTTAGCCGTAGTTATGATTAATGATTTCCATCAAATCCTATCGTATGCTAACTCGTGAAGAGTGTATAACTTTTTCTTTTCTAACTTCTTATTCTTTGCCGTCTTCTCTATAATACGCTTTCTTTCGACGGAGTCTCGCATATGATTGATGAGAGGCGAGCGCTCACTCATTCACTGACTATCCCTCTCTTACCTCTCCTTTGCTATATTCTAATGCATTGCTGTCTCTTTTGATATGTTATAAGATATGAATTCTATGAGAAAACCAATACAAGTATTCCAACGGATACTATACTATCAAATCTTATCAGTTCTTCGCCTCAATGAAAACAAATCGATAATTCTTCAGATTTTTCATCGCGTAATCAAAAAGTATGATTGATGTTAACTCTCTCTCTCTCTCTCTCTCTCTCTCTCTCTCTCTCTCTCTCTCTCTCTCTCTCTCTCGCTCTCGCTCTCTCAACTCTATCTTCCCATCAGTTGATTGAGAAAGAGTTAAAAGTAGTGATAAAACCTTAAATTATTGATGAGTTCCGGCTCTTATGGAGAAAATTTTCCAATAAATACAATAATAGATTATTGAATCAGTGTTTCAGAAGGTTAGACAGAATAATCAATTTTCATATTAAGCTCATTCCATAAAATTAGGTTCAGGTAATAAAATGAAAGCATTTTTAGCGTGTGTTCGCATCTCATTTCGATGGGCGAACACTGGATAAGAACTGACCCTTCATTTGTTCCCATTATTTAATACATAGCAATGAGTGATCGTATAAGTTATGAATTGAATACATTGTAAGTTATATTAACATAAATTCAATGAAAAACACAAATTTGATCCGAGAATTAATAGCAAACGTGAGACATATCTCGGAGAAAGTGATTCCAGAGAACGTGTTTTCTATCATTTTTTCAATTCTTCACTAATATCACTAAATTTTACGAAATTGTTTGCATAAAACAAAATGAAAAAATTGATAAAAAGGAAAATGTAATTCACTTTTTGTTCAATTCTTGCATTAAACTGATTGCAAGAAAGAAATGTTTTGTTAACATTAGAGTTGAGTTAAAAAGATTTAGAATTTAATGCGAAACTCATGTTAACAAACTCTATGACTCTATGACCCAATGTTTCACTCATTTTCTCCAACTTTTCTCTCCACTGAATATATCTTTCAAATGAACAGAAAAATGTTTAAATAAATTGATTTTTTTTTTTGCAATTCATAGCAAAATATTTGTAGAATTTTAAGATATTTTTTCATTTAATTTTTCTTAAAGAAATTCTAAGAACCAAATAATTTATTTTTAAAAACTTTGAATACATATATGAATGGTATTCATGACTCTTAATGTTGAGGAAAGGCTTGAAAATAAAATATTCTTAAAATGTAAGCAAAAACTAATGAAAGGTTGAGTGCATTGATATATAAATACTTGTTTTCCAAATTCTACGCGATTTCAATCTTTTTTTAATTCATTCATTTTAATGGATTCTTTCAAACATAAGTTTCTTAGAGAGAAAAAAATCTGAGAATTTGATACTAAGTAAAAGACAAAATCATGTCTCTAATGATTTGCTGGTAAAATGATACCAAAGAAAGAGATAATTCAATCTTTCATATTTACACGAGTATTGCATTTCACCCAGCTCATTATTTTACAGAAGTTTGATAATTACGTCTAATTTAGTGAAGTAAGTTCCAAGGATATTAGTAATTCATTGCTATTAAAGTCGCATAAATTGGAAAAAAGTTTTTTTTTCCCAAAACCTTATCTCTCATATGACCAAGATCAGTTGATATAATAGATTAAATTTAATATCAAGGGATGAAAGGCTGTAAAAAAAGAAATTAATGTCAGAAAAAAGAGATTGTTTTGAATCAAATTCATTAAATTCTATATTTATGTCTATTTATGTCTACTTTTTTTTGAAGCCATGAATTCAGTGCTGAAAAGAAAAATGTTCTGCTTTTGAGTTAATAGAGATCTCATCGGAGAATATAATTAAATTACTCAATGAATAGAAAACAATGAGATAATAGACTCTGAGTTTTGCTCTGAAATAATAATTACTTGACTTATAATTACATATTTTATGCATAAGAGTATGAAAACGAAAACTGAGAAGAATTTTGGGTTATATTTGTCGGAGGAGTGGTTTATAATCATAATAATTAATAATTATCTCCATTAATATTACTCATCAATTATTTTGGCTCAGAATAAACTTTTTCTATGAATCTCAACGACAAAAACAAATGAATTTTGAGCTATTCTTCAAAATTAATTAAACCAAATAATCTTTAAATCGTTTCGCAGGAAAAGCATTGAATTTATTATACAAATGAATGAAAGGAATAAAGATATGAATCATTTGATGGATGAGATTCAAGTCGACGGCTATTACGACACGCAATCACCCATTAAATTGAATGCCATATAGTTTTTCAAATTACTATTTGAAGATCGCGTCTCAGATTTCAAACTAATGATAACCAAATGGCTATTAATTATCGTTAATATCTGTTTTAAAACAAACAAATCAGGTCTTCATTAATGTTTATTTCCAAATAACCAATAGTTGAC
>JAQGBD010002106.1:0-11484 GCA_034698165.1 Punctoribates punctum
AAATTAAATTCCATTTTTTTTCTGAGAGAGAGAGAGAGAGGGAGAGGGAGAGAGAGAGAGCGAGAGAGAGTGAGAGTGAGAGTGAGAGAGAGAGAGAGAGAGTTTATTGAATGGAACGAAATATCGATTAATATGTTGAGTGCAGAGAATCAAAAGCATAGCAAAGAATTTTGAATTTAAGTCGATTCTAATGTTTGTCTTTGATTTTTATATTTTTATCTCTACTTATCATTGAATATATTTATTATCAGTTCTATACTCTTTAGTATATTAAATAAATATCCGTTTTTTTGTGCAAAATATTAGTTAAAAAAATATATATTTTTATCATTATTTTGCTCAGAAATTACTAAACTATAATCTCATTTAGAATTCAAGGCTAAAAATTTCATCATATGATTGGAACTGTTCTTCACTGAACACAAATATGGAGGAAAATAATAATTTGCCAAAACCTTTGAAAGTTGGCGACCGTTTTAGTAATCCTTGGTCAACTTGGAAACAGCCCAGTATATGGTCGGGCATGAAATTTGCGTTGGAGACCGACAAAAGTGATGTTCCCAAACAAAAAGTGAGCACTTTTTGATGTTTTCATAAACAAACATATTATTACATTCCCTGAAAACTAGAAGTAATGGTAATTAATGACAGGATTGAGGATAAATTAAGAATACAAATAATAAATGATAATTTGTCCTTGGCTATCCCATTATTTTATTACTTTCATCTAATGGTCACATACTTTGGTTGAGTGGTTTCGTTGACAAAGAATTTGAAGAGAATTTGAAATTAGTTACAATATTAATGAAATTTTTAATGAATTTCTGATTGTAATGATTGGCACAGGTTTTAGACGAAACCCTTCCCATAGTTGAACCAAATTTCAACTTTACTGAAGACCGGATATCGTTCACATGGATCGGACATTCAACTGCTGTAATCCATTTGGACGGAGTAACAGTGTTGGCAGACCCTGTTTTCAGCGAAAGGGCTTCAATGTCACAAATGATAGGGCCGGCCAGGTATAGGAGGGCAGCCGTTTCTATAAATGAGTTACCAGTAATCGATGCGGTGATCATAAGTCACAACCATTACGACCACTTAGACTACAATAGCGTTAAAGCTTTGAACGAAAGGTTTGGTTCTCAACTTTATTGGTTCGTTCCCTTAGGAATGGATGAATGGATGCACGACGCCGGCTGTGCTAATGTCATTGAAATGGACTGGTGGCAAAGTTCTTGTATTCCTAAAAATAATCAAGTTCAATTCATTTTAACACCTGCTCAACACTGGACCAGAAGGGGAGCATTGGATGAATGCAAAGCTTTGTGGGGCAGTTGGACTCTCATCGGTCCCAATCATAAGTTTTATTTCGCGGGCGATACCGGATATTGTCCGGTATTCAAACAAATCGGACAAAAATACGGTCCCTTCGATTTGGCGGCTATACCTATAGGAGCATATGAGCCAAGGTGGTTTATGACACCCCAACACGTCGACCCTGAAGAAGCTCTTCAAATACATAAAGACATTGCCAGTAAAAAGAGTGTTGCAATCCATTGGGGAACCTTTGCTTTGGCTCATGAGGTAATCCCCGACAAAATCAATTTCTTTCTAATTCTATTATTTCAGTATTATTTGGAACCACCGATGAAACTAAAGAATGCCTTAAAAGAACAGAATTTAGACGAAAACGAATTCATTTGCATATCTCACGGACAGACCATAAATATATGACCCATTCTTAACCATTAATTTATTTTCAGACAAATTCACAATAAATTTGTATTTTTATTCAATACTCAAAATCAGAGTTTTTATTTAAATCGGAATAAAAGTCATTTAAATGGAAAACAATAAATCAAATCAATGACCGATTGAGCACTTGTTTTGTGGGAACCTATTACTGAAAAACAGCTATTTTTCAGTCAAAGTGGTCATCAATTTTAGAAACAAAAACTTTGAGACTATAATCAAAACACTCGAAACTAATCAAAGGATAAATATAGAGAAGTAATGTTTGGTTTTATGAAAGAATTTTTTTTATATTAAGTGGTTTTGAAATCTTTGGAAAAAGAGTTAATTCGTCTCTTTTTGGCATAACTTAGAGCCGATCAATATTTTCAATATTTTCTGTAATTATATAAATCTTTTTATATAATAAAAGTTGAATTAAAAATAGATTTAAAATCGAAACGAATAAAACCAAAATTAAAGTGGAGGCAAACCTCAGGCAGTGCTCACATATTTCTCACAAAACTTATTTACAAAACATTTACATTTGGAGTAAAAGTGGTCGGAATGATGTTAAGAATTGTTATAACGCGCCTCTAAATACTTGGCCAACATTAGGGACGGCTGAGCGAAGTAGTCGTTGACATTCTTGACTTTAGTCCAACGCTCGCCATTTGTGTCAAAACCTAAGCCAAACATATTTAGAATAATTTAGAATATGAGGCAAATGAAGACCTACTCAGACACTTCAGATCCAGATATTGACAGCAGGCGTGGAGTAGAAGGCGCTGAAAACCTGAAGAGAGGCACGACTTGTAAGTGGCCAACGGTTTATCACTGAAGAAGTCTGTGATCTCCTCTTCGATTGAGGCCAACACTCCCTTCATTTACAAAAATAAGTTACAATATGTGACTTCCAATCCTACTCATCCCGTGAGTAGGATAAGCCTTACGAGTGGTATCCGCTTCTTCTTCAGCAGATTTTTCAAATCAGAATCAATTCGTTTGAAGCACTCGTCGGCACTGGATTTGTCTTCAGTTATGCTCTCATTGTTTTTGTGGTGACCAAAGTTGTTCCTCTCTTTGCTATTATTGATTTGATCCAAGATTTCCTTTTGTTGGTCTTCAGTGCAGTTAATTAACTCATTGAAGGTCTGAATGTTTTCCTTTTGGATCAGTATTTGAGCGAAAGCTGAGACCGTCTCAGGAATGAAATCATAAATCGATATGTCGTCCAATTCTTCGCCAACAGAGAGATCCAAATCCAGATGTTGTGGCAAAAGATTTGCTACAAATGGTTAAATCGATTCTTTAATTGTTTAAAACTTATTTGAATCGATTGATACCATTAGCATATCTTCTGTTCTTCTTTTGACTCTTGCCTCTGACCCCCAGCGCCCGAAATGTCGGTTCTGGACGTAAACGGTTTCGGCGCAAACGGTTCTCACGATTTCGATACGAACGATGAGAACCAATCAATTGATTGTCATTTTCGACATCAGAGTCGATATTATCGATAATACTATTGTTTAAGTCATAAGTATTTGAGTGAATCAATTCAATTGAGGAAACCCTCAAACAAATCAATTCTGAGAACAAATGGCAATCAATTGACTCACTTATCGATTATGTCTTCAATGAAATCGTCGTCAAAACGATTATTATTGTTATTCAATGAATTTGAGTTTCGGATGACTCCCATTATTATACAATAATTATATTTAATATTTAGTTAAATAAGAATCGATTTAAGTCACTAAATGTCAAAAATGACAGAAAAAAGTTGAAAACAAATTAAATAACAAAAAAGTCAAACTATTTATAACAGATTTACATTGAATTTGAGCCAAAACTCAGTTAAACGAAAGCAAATAAACAGCAAATGAAAGCCAAAGTCAGATGTTTTCAGTTTTGTTGCGATTTATTATTTCACTCATTTATACGTATTTTATATTTCTATATAATTTCTATTATTATTTACGTAATAATGAATATAAATTCACTGAAAACATACTCTGTTTTGAAGGGGAAGTCATTTACTTTGCATTCACTGCACTTCAAACATAAAAAGGGATACAAATTCATGAAATGTTGTTTTTGAAGGATTTCTTTAATTTGTTTATTTAGAGTTTTATGCGATTGAAAAGAGTATTGGACCAAGATCGTTTTCCAGATCGTTTTCCAGATCGTTTTCCAATTACTGAATTATAATTAGTTTTCTTTGAATAGTGAGTTATCCTAAAATCAGTTCATTTAAGTATTTTTATGTTAAGAAACAAACAAACCATTAATTTATTGAAAATCAGTAAAAAATTATATCAATTGAGGAAAATGTCAAAGACTTTAGAAACTCTTGAGTTTGACAACAAAGCCCTCAGATGTCTTCCAATTGATCCAATTGAAGAAAATTACGTCCGAAGCGTTAATAATTCGTGTTTCTCAAGAGTAAAGCCGAGCCCCCTCTCGAACCCCCAATTAGTGGTTTTTTCGAAGTCTGCGCTAAAACTTATTGATATCGAAGATAAAGAAATTGAAAGAAAAGAGTTTATCCAATATTTTAGTGGAAATAAATTGTTTGGCGGTTCAGAAACTGCGGCCCATTGTTATTGTGGACATCAATTCGGTGAGCGTTTGACACATCCGTCCATTACTTTTACTTATCTCAGACATAGATTTAGGGCTCGTTTTTCATCAGATTTTCGGCACAATTCGGGTTAAATTGTCCCAAATTCAGTTTAAATTCAGTATTTCGGAAAAATTACCGAAAGAATTTGCCGCCTCGCTTAGCTCTGCGGATTTGGGGGGGGGGAGTATTTCCAAATTTTTCGCCGACAGGATGATATGGGCTACCCCCCCCCATTCTCCCGCTTGACCTCTGATTTATGGCTCAATTGTAGGTACATTCGCGGGACAGTTGGGTGACGGCGCAGCCATTTATTTGGGAGAAATCATTAATAGTTGTGGTGAAAGATGGGAACTGCAGTTGAAAGGGGCCGGACTGACGCCATATTCTCGGGAGGCCGACGGCCGGAAAGTGTTGCGCTCCAGTATCAGAGAATTCTTATGTAGTGAAGCGATGTATCACTTGGGAGTTGACTCCACTCGAGCGGCCACTTGTATCGCCTCCGAGGATAAAGTGGTGCGCGATATGTTTTACACCGGAAACGCCGAACTTGAAACCTGTTCTGTTATATCCCGGATCGCCCCCACATTCCTTCGCTTTGGATCCTTCGAAATCTTTAAAACTGTGGATCAAATGACTGGAAGACGAGGTCCGAGTGTTGGACGGATTGATATTCTCAGAGAACTCACTGATTATGCGATCGAAACGTTTTTCCCACAAATTGATGAAAAGGAAAACATTTCTAAATATAAAATTTTTTTCAGAGAAGTAGTGATAAAAACTGCGAAAACGGTTGCGTTGTGGCAGAGCCTCGGCTTTTGTCACGGAGTTCTCAATACCGATAATATGAGTATTTTAGGCCTTACCTTAGATTACGGTCCCTTCGGTTTTATGGACCGCTTTGATTGGGACCACGTATGCAACTCATCGGACGACGGGGGCCGGTATTCGTACGCCAAACAGCCAGAAATTTGTAAATGGAATCTCTTTAAACTGGGAGAAGCCATTCAACCCATTATACCATTGAATGAAACGAAAGAAGTTCTCGAAACTCATTATTACAAAACATTTAATACCGAATACACTGAAAAAATGCTCAAAAAATTTGGTTTATTTAAGAGTTTGGACCAAACAAACGGTGATATCGTTAGTGATGAAGAATTGATTCGATCCTTTTTAGACACAATGGAGAAAACTGGCGCCGACTTCACCAACAGTTTTCGTTTGCTTAGTATTCTATCGGTTTGTGGTGTTCCCAATCACAAGGAAAGTGTGGAAGAGTTGAAGTCACAGCTATTATCTGAATGCAGTTCTTTAGAGGAAATGATTTCCGCCAACGAATCAACTTTTGATTCGCGAGAATTTCAACTCTTTTTAGTTTTAATGCAAACAAATCCACAGCTTCTGGAAATGTTAGGCAAAGGACCCAAAGCTATAGAAAGAGTTATCGCGAAAATCGAAAAGAATCAGAAGTTAAAAGTGAGTCCAAATCTACATTTCTTTTGATCTCTCGATTGGTTCCTTTTTTTTGAATTTCTTAATTATCTGAGTTGTGATTTAAAATTGTTTTCGATTTTTAGGAAATGAGTTCCCAACAAAAGGATTCGGAAGATATTAAACTCTGGGGTCAATGGATTGAAACATACATTCGTCGAATCGAAAGTGAAGTCAAAATGTTTTCAAATAATTTACAGGAATTAGAAAATTATAACAAAAGGCGTATAAAACTTATGAATGAAAATAACCCAAAATATATTTTGCGAAACTATTTGGCCAAAGAAGCCATTGATAGGGCAGAGGGCGGGGACTTCACTCCAGTCAATACTTTATTCAAAGTCCTACAGAATCCTTATAATGACTGCACGGATATAAGTGATGGGAAGGACTACACTAAAAGGCCCCCAATATGGGCCTGCAAACTGAAAGTGTCTTGCTCGTCTTAATAATCTTCTCAATGGCAAAGACATGACAGAAGATATCATCAAATTAAAGAATAATTGATTTTTAATTGAAATTTATTTCTAAATTTGATTAATAAAACCTAATTAAACATAAAGTGATCACAAATGAAAAGAACGACAGAATTACTATAATTGTGACAAATTTGACGACTAATTCAATATAAAAGAATAAATTGTCGATTAATTAGCAGAAGTTCAGCTCATTTGAGACAATGGCTTCATTTTAAGACAGATATAGACAATAATTGGCATTAAATATATCGAACGACTGATTATTTTATATAATTTTAATAATCTTTTATAAAACAAAATAAGAAAATTTAATAATCAATGAAATGAAACAATTAGTTAATGAACTCTAATAATAATATTTAAGAATAGTTAAGAAAAGCTCTAATAATTAGTTTACAGACTTTGCAATAAAAGACAGCGATTTGTTTGAATGTTTGCAGAAATTATACAAAAGAGCGAAACGTAATTAAAAGTGGATTTTAGCCCAATATTTGTCTCACCGATTAATAAAATACTAAATGTGTTTAATAATCATTAATTAAAATGTATAATAACTAGAATAAGAATAATGTATTAATTGTAATATTGTGTGCGTTTCAACATTTGTTTGTTGAAAATTATTTTCAAACATATAATTGTATCGAAGTCTCGATTATTAAACATTTTTAAAGAGCGGCTCGTTTTCAAAGTTACGAATATTCTTACTCTTTGTTTGGATTTTCAAATTTTAAAAACTTTTTCTTTGATTTTTTTTTTTTTTGGATTATTAGCGAAAACACTAAATGTTTAGAAAAGGATAAGAATCGAAAAAAGTTGAAAACATTAAAACAATTGTCAGATAACATAACAATGAGATTACAGTTAAATATATATAAGAATTAAGTGTTTATTGGAAATTAATTTCTAATGTTTTCGTCGTTAGAGGTCTTAAGTTACAAAATCAACAATTATTATGAGATCACCAGGTCTTCAATTAATTGGTTCGGAGCCAAAACATGGCATTCCTTTGCATCGGTTCGTTTAAAAGCATATCATCTCATCAATTGTCAGACAATGAATTTGATTTGCATTACATCTTAAGTTGAATTTTGTACTCTATTTGAGACCACTTTTATATTTCGTTACATTAAAGACAAACAAATTCTACTCTAATTCACAAACATTTGAATCTATACTAAACTCTAAAACCGGGAAAAGAATTTTGAAATCAATTGATTTGAAACAATTTGAAGACTTTTCTCAAAACGAGTCTAACTTTCCATTGATTTATCAAAAGTGATGTCCAATTCTTCAATTTATAACTGGGATATTCCAATATATTTCTAGGTTTACTCAATTTTTATGATCTAACTTCAAAAGGAAAGGACCGATAGTGTGGATATCAAATCAATAAATAACATCTCAAACGTAAAGGTGAAGGAATTGGAATTTTCGATGAAAAAAAAACTTGGCGTTTAATGTGGTCTGTTTTGGAGAGCCCGGAGCACATCCTAAGAACATACTCTTCACATATCATTGATTTGTCTAACTATCCAATGATTCTAAATGTTGTCCGACTTATGAATTGTTTAATGTTTGCATTCGAAGTGAATCTCTTGACTCATGAGTTAAACGATAATTATATAAACGAATACTGTTTTGTAATATATGAGTGAAAATTGAAAATAACCTCAAATTAAGATTGATTTCCATTGAAAGACGAAATGGTCTCCAACTTCAGTACAAATCACTTCTCGTATTCAAACATAAATAAATTCATTAAATGTTTAGTTAATTATATATTTGATTAAAATATAAAATAAATTTGTTTATGAGTTGAAAATAAGTTTAAAGCGAATAATTAGAGAAGGAATGGACTAATGGACTGATCAATGACTCATATATGCGATGATTACTAAATTGATGGCAAAAATGCACAAAATCTCAAGAGTTATATATATCACGAGTGAGCCCTTCAGAGAATACAAACTTGAAGTCAGCACCGAATCAATAATGAAAACATATTTCGCTGATATCAGTACTAAAATAGGAGGCATAGGACAGGCCATTCACTTGACCGCAACACTAGTGGTAATTGCATTCAGTTTATTGGATGGCAAATGACTCGGGAGATGACCATTAGTTGCATATCTTCTCAGCGGTGATTTAGTTGGCCCTCAAATGCCTCTATTCTTAGCCTTGAATTCTAAGAAATGAGTGAATTGAGGCTCAAATCAAAGGCTATCAAAATATATGGATATTTAGCTCTTTATAGCAAATAAAGAATCGATTGAAGCGTCAAAAGAGTGAAATTGTTTCTCAATTCAAGTCATCATAAGTGCAATCATTGGCTTCAAGTTCTAATTGTTGGGCAAATTTGGAGAAATCGTTATCACAGTCCCGCAGGTCCTCTAAAGTGGTCTGCAGATCGTCGGGCGGTTCAGCCAACAAGTCGTTCAGATTGCGTCTGGCGTTCGAAGAGTTGGGTCCAATACTATTGACACTAATTGTCATCAAATCGTTGTCATTGTTCTGAGTACTGGAAATAGTGGTGTTCCAAATGTTATTGTCTCGCAGCTGAACGCCCGACACCATCAGGTCCTGACCACTTTGCAAGACATTTCCTGAGATGATATCATCGCCATTGAAAGCCATTTGCTGTTTAGTAGAAGAGGGCGGCGAAGGGGGAAACTGAAAGGGTTGGCTGCAAATGGGTGTCGCCGGATATGACTTCGAAATAGTTGTGTTCTCAGTCAACAACTGGTTCTCTAAGTCGATGTTGTTTTGCTCGGTCACAGTGTTTCCCACTTTAGGGATGAATCCCATATTTGAATTAATGGCGACCACTGGAACTGATTGGCAACGGTTGACAATAAAACACTTATTCGATTGAATTTCATTTTCGGACTTTTCGTTCGCAGAATTCTTCAAATACGACAATATTTCGCGAGAAAAAGATTCAGAATTACCGGGAGTTGCAGGCGTTGAGGGACTGCTATAAGGATTAGAAGCGTGTCTTTGTCTGTTAACCACTGACCCGTCATTTATTGAAGTCTTCAATCTATTGGAGGACCAGTTGTTTTGTAGTAATGGATCGCATTCTTGATTGTAAACCATATCAGAGCTGCCGTTGATTCCAGTGATGTCTGGATTGTGAAGGACTGCAATTGGAGATAACGGAGAGTTAGGGGTTCGTGACTTAGCGCTCATTGGATTCATATTTGACGGCAAATTGATTGGAGAACTGAACTCATTCAAAGGCAAATGAGTTAACCCATGCGTTCCATTAGCGAAGGTGTCGCCGATCATTGGCGACAGAGAATTGCTTCGATTACAAAGAAGAGAAGCAGTCATTCCATTCAAAGTTATGGGACCTCCCGGTCCAGAACTATGACGGGCTCTGCTAATAGTTCGTTGCATTCCCCCGGTTCCGGCGCGAACACGACTAATGGGAAGTGGTGTCGATTGCGGTGAAATAAAGGGAGAGTTGGAAATGGAGGAAACGCCGGAATCAAAATTTTGTTGTGGGGTTTGACGTAAAGCACTGTAATTGCTTTGACCGCTATTATGACGAGATCTGCTCAGAGGTAATGGTGTGACCGGTGTTATCGGAGTGACTGGAGTGCTGCGCGGAGACACAAACGGACTGTTAGCTTCACTCGAAGGCTGAGAGGGACCGACGCCTATTGTCTGCTGATTGAGTCGGTATTGAGGCGAAGAACTCAAAGTATTGCTGTTGTAATTGAAACCATTCAAACCGATTGCATCGATCGCACAGTTTTCCGGAATAGTGGGCGTATTTCGGGGCGAAATGGGCTGGAAATTAAATGCACGTCTGCGAGCGGTTGGACTCGGAGGCACTGATGGCATCTGAAGATTGACTGATTGCTGGAAACCATTCTTTATTTCATTGGATTGATTAGCAAAAAAGTCTCCGTTTGTGGAGAGGGGGTCAACTCTGGGGTGGACTTTCGTTAATTCTGTCATTGAGGACAAACCCTCCAAATCCGGTGATGAAATCAACGCCTTGAGGTTACCGCTGACCGCAACTGTGTGTTCGCTGGGAATCGTATTCTTTAAATTGCCATAAGTTTGGACCGAATTATTCAAATTCTTTCGAAGTAATGCTTCTCTCAGTTCAGAGTAACCCTCGAGAGTCATATTTTCACTAATTCTTTGAGAACCGGACTTATTCACCGTATTTGGCAAATGATTTTCCAGGAGTTTACGCAATTGTGAGAGTTGTGCCGTTTGGTTACCGTTGCCGTTGACATCCCATTGATCTTTGTTCGCCACTTGGATGGAGTTGGCGTTGAAATAATCCATCAAAGCCTCTGATTCGAGCTCATGAATCCGCAACTCGGAGGGACCCAAAGTTTCTGTGCTGTTAATAGCCTGTAGTTCTTGAGAAACTGGGGAAAGGCTGTTACTAGAGTTTGCGTCATCGAAACCACTACTATTGGTACTGTTGGACACCATTGTGTTTATGTTATCGATGTGGCGCTTCTTTGAGACTAAAACAAAAGACTCCCTCTCCTCTATTTGCCTCTTGGCTTGGATTTGTTTGTCACTAAACGGTTCCATTTGTTTTAATTTGGTTTCTTTACTAAACGGAACTGAAACAGAGTGACGTCTTTTGGCGATTAAGTTGAATGAATCGCTGCCTTCACTCGAATTATTGTTACAAACGGCTGACTCTGAGTCGGATCGACAGATATTCACGGGTTTGGGTTGAATTCGTTTGTATTTAGCAGTTATTGGTTTTAATGGAGAAGTGGTTATCGTCGACACAGTGGTAGTCGAAGTACTTTCATGTGTTAACGCGGTTTGTGGTGATGCCAACCGCACTGCTGTAGCCGTGGGAACCAATATTATACTGGTCGATATTGCCGGCTGACTCATACGGGAAGGGGTCACTGTCCGAGGAATTGCAACCTATCATTGAATATAAGAACAACCAATTAATTGTTGAGTTTTCAATAATTTCGATTTCCTTTTCATAAGGCATTCAAATAGAGTTAAAGCCAATGATTGTCGAGAAATAAATGAAAATAAAATCCGATAAACAATTGTATACATTATAAGTGATAAATGGAATAAATACTAGATTGTTTGAAATCAACTCAAGAGAATTTCCGTGAAGATTGAATCAAGTAAAATGATCTTGGATATGAT